>JAMAFX010000090.1:0-89876 GCA_023625875.1 Trichocomaceae sp. PYS4502
AATCAATATAGAGCGCGTTTTCCGGAGAAAGTGGCCCGCTCGCTTACATGGCCCGCTCGCTTACCGATTACGTTAACTAACTAACGTTAGAAACCATTGTACATAGTAGTCGAAGTGACAACGGAGTAGAATGTCGAAACTAACTCAAAGAGTACTGTAACAATTAATCTCCAACGGCTACTACGTAGTGCCGTAGCATTCTGTCCCGTGAATACGCCTTCGTAAGCAAAAGGGCAAGCCATAATCTCCTTGGGGGCACTCAAGCAATGGTCATTTGGTTACATGTATCGGTCATTTTCGCATTTTCGCCGAGGGATCGCCAAAATAAACTGTGTTTTGCGACCTACCGCCAGCAAATCATCAAAAAGAACACAGAAAAACCCACCTTGGTCATATGTTCCTCCCCGCAGATATTTACGGAGAAGTCAAACACTTGGGAAAAAGAACTTGTCATATGGCATGGGGCCTATAATGCACAGATGAAGAAACAGACCAGGATTCTGGGAACGGAATCCTCCCATATCCCGATGTGACCGTAGACGGAGCTAAGCTGGAAAGACTATTGCATGGCTCTTGTTGGCTGAATGCCCCGTGTGAAAGTGTCATTGCGATGCCACGATGGCCCCAGCGCTAAACATGATGAAGTCCAGTATTTCTGACTCAACCCTAAACCAAGTTACGATGTAGTTATTCAAACCGCGATGTTACCATGCAGATCCACTTCCTGGCCTGCTGACAGGATTACAACTCCGATCGAGAGATTAAGGAGGATGAGTTCACATGAAAATGCGATGGTACAAAAGGAGTGTGATAACCCCCTTAACAAGAACGATGCTGGAAACAGGAGTGCAGCGTGTACTACCTTCTCATCTAACTAACGAACAACAATCGGAAGTGTAAGAAAGCGGAAGTAAAGCAGGAGGAAAATGCCTTCCCTCGCTTTGATTGCGTCCATTCTCCTCGCTGGCGCAAGTGCAGAGCAATTCCCCATCCCGCAAGTGCAAAGCGTGGTAAGCTCAGCTCTCAACAAGTACTCCTCGTACGTGCATTACGACGGCCCGACAGGTACAGCTGTAGCTGCACTTGCATCCGCGACTGTAGAATCTCACGGCTTCGAAGCTGCTGCCGTCACTGATCCAGCTTACTGGCTGGCCGATATTACACACCAAGGCCACGCGCCTTATGCCGAAAGTGGCTATGTCGTCTTCAGAAACGTCAAAGATTACGGTGCTGCTGGTACGTCACATTTAGTTTAAAGGACAAAATGTGAGAAGACGGCAACTAATTTGAGTGTCCACTTAGGTGATGGTGTGACTGACGATACTGCGGCTATTAACTCTGCCATAAGTGACGGTGGTCGCTTTGGTCCTGGCTCTGGCGAGACATCTTCGACCACTCCGGCAATTATTTACTTCCCTGCTGGAACGTACTTGGTATCTACGTCGATTATCGACTATTACTTCACTCAGCTGATTGGAAATCCAAATTCCCCAGCTGTACTTAAGGCAACTGCTGATTTTAGTGGTCTTGGTGTGATTGACGGCGATCAGTACCAGAACACCGGCAATCAGGGCTGGACATCAACCAATGTCTTTTATCGCCAGGTTCGGAATTTGGTCTTAGACCTCACTGCTATTCCGGCAAGCTCTGGAGCTACCGGTATTCACTGGCCCACTGCTCAAGCGACTAGCTTGCAAAATGTCGAAATTCGCCTGAATGCAGATTCGGGTACCCAGGCCCAGGGTATATTTATTGAGAATGGTGAGTATTGCACCGCTATATACATCAAAACAAGCCTTTCCTACATTGCCAAACATATGAAGGAACTCGTCTAATGCATCGATTTCTATTTTCAGGTTCTGCCGGTTTTCTTACCGATGTAACCGTCACTGGTGGTCTGTATGGCCTCAACGTCGGAAATCAGCAGTTCACAATGCGCAATGTCACCGTATCCAACGCCGTTACTGCTATTAGCGAAATCTGGAACTGGGGTTGGACTTGGTCAGGTCTTAGCATTTATAACTGCACAACTGCCATTGACATTTCAACTGGTGGATCGGATAACATTGGAGACGGATCCACGGTTATAATTGATAGCACTATCTCTGATTGTGAAACCTTCGTCAAAACTGCTTGGACCACCAGCTCTACTCCTGCGAGTGCAGGTAATTTGATCATTGAGAATGTGGTGTTGAATAATGTGCCTACCGCAGTTCAGGGACCAAGCGGTGTTTACTTGACTGGTGGCACCACCACCATTTCAAGCTTCGGGCAAGGGCATCAATATACCCCTACAGGGCCCACTACACTGAACGGTGCTTATACTGCACCTTCACGGCCTTCGGTGCTTCTGGAAAGCGGATCAACCAACTACTTCACCAAGAGCAAGCCCCAGTACCAAAATTATGCAACTAGCAACATAGTAAGCGTCCGTAGCTCAGGAGCAGCTGGCGACGGCACCACGGATGATACTGCTGCAATTCAGACCGCTCTTACTTCTGCAGCCGGTTCAGGCAATGTTGTATTCTTCGATTACGGCATCTATCTTGTCACCGATACTATTTATATCCCCCCTGGATCTATCATTGTTGGCGAGTCTTATCCTAGTATCATGGGCAGTGGCAGTAAGTTCTCTAACAAGGAAGCACCTTACCCCGTTGTCCAGGTGGGCAAGAGCGGCGACAAGGGCACAGTCGAGGTGTCAGATATCATTGTTAGCACCCAAGGTGGTGCAGCAGGTGCCATCTTGATTGAGTATAACCTCGATGGGGAACAGGGATCAGGCCTGTGGGATGTTCACACCCGTATCGGCGGCTTCGATGGCTCTGATTTGCAGGTTGCCAATTGCCCAACAACAGCAGCAGTGTCTGCTGACTGCGAAGCAGCCTTCATGTCTCTGCATATCACAAGTTCGGCAAACAACGTTTACCTAGAGAATAACTGGTTCTGGACGGCCGACCACGACATTGATGATGCCGCTAATACCCAGATTTCAGTCTACACAGGTCGTGGAGCTTTAATCGAGGGAACCAACATTATCATGTAAGTTCTTTGCTGTCTTACCACAGGGCTGGCTACTTTTGAGCTTCAAATTTCCTACTGCATACTACGTTGGCAAACTAACACGGTTCACTACGTAGGTACGGAACTGCTGCGGAACATCATTCTCTCTATCAGTACCACTTCTCCGATGCGACAAACGTCGTAGCTGGGTTCATTCAAACGGAAACCCCGTACTACCAGCCAAGTCCAGACGCCACCTCGGGTCCTTACTCGTCCAACGGAACATGGAATGACCCAGACTACAGCACCTGCCTGTCAGGCAACTGCGATGCTCTAGGCCTGTACATAAACGGCGGTGATTCTATTTATATTTATGGAGCTGGCCTGTACAGCTTCTTTGATGACTACAGCACTACTTGCTCCAGCTCCGGCGGTTCGGAAAACTGCCAGAGCGAGATTTTCCGTGTGGATGGTACTGTATCTGGATTGAGAGTATATGCGCTCAGCACAGTGGGTGTTACAAATATGATTGAGGTAGACGGTACAAGTGAAGCGGACTACTCTGATAATATCAGTACTTTCGCCGACAGCGTCACTCTATTCGTATACAATTAAAGCACGGCCTTTGAACCAGTACACAAGAAGAGAATGAGCTAAGGCCGCCAACAAAGGAACTTGTCTTATAACTACATCGTTATTATATTTCTTGTACATATTTTCCATTTCCTTGGTATCTTCCATTCAGGGCGCCCTCACCCCTGATACCCAGGCGGCAAATGAAAAGCTCATTATCTTACAGTTAGTTCGCAACTGCCAGTACCGAGCGGCGCTCAGGTCCAAATTCCCCTTTGCCGTTTTATCCGAGGTTGGTAGTAGTCCAGACCTAGGTAACTAGTGGTTATATTGAATCAACATCCGAAATCAGGATTGCGCGTCGATCACCTGAGATGGTTCTAGATCGGGCCCACAACAGAACAGGGCACTGTCAGGCAGCGGCATTATTATAGGTGAGTACGTAGTTAATTGGTTCATCTCGGAGAATTTCCAAATCCTAGTTCGAGTGGCCCACCGTAAGGCTCACAGGTTTTCGTATTTGTCGCCACGGGTGGAGTCACGGCACGTGAAATTACCCCAGTTTTTATAAAGCCCTGTCGATCAATGAGAGACCCTCAAGCGCTTACTGACCCAATGGGAGAAAGCTTAGTGGGGTTCTGCAGCACATTTTGTGGATCTAGTCGGCGACTAAGTGGGGCCAATGGGACCTGTTGTTCTTCCAGAACTTCTGGAACGGTTGAACCTGCATAGTCCCCACTCGTTAAAAGCCCTTATGCGTGGTTTTCTTTCGTCTTGCCGAGTGCAAACCCATGGCTCGGTCAGTTCGTGGTCTCAACATGATTTGCTACTCACGGCCCGCGCGCCGGATTTCTGTTACCCGGCAGCTAATCAGCTTGCTTTCCCTCAACCGGTCAAGAATCAAAAGCCATGGATCAGGTCCTTATTCGTCATCTTTGCCCCGATGGCTGGAACGTTATGGATCAGGCACAGGAACCGAACCAAACCACCAAAAACGAGTCACCGAGGGATATCGTTCGCTGTTGATCGGCTAAACGTCGAGAGACTAGAACGAAGACTTTTGATTTCTCACCGGCTTATCGTCGGGTGCAGGGAAGAAGTCAAAGTTATATAAAGGAGCAATGTGTCTACTTGATCCCTTCTCCTTTTCCTTTCTTGTCTCACCTCATCCACCAGACAAGAGCTCTTCTCTAAGAGCAAGGAAGAGTGTACCTAGGTATACATTTCATTCATTGATTTCACACTCATTCACCTAATTCTATTCAACGAAGACACTCCTTGTTGAGGTCAACAGTCTTTGAACTCTCTTTTGACGACATTCGTTATCGACAAATATCCCTCTTTACCAACAGCATTCTTTTCAAAATGATGTTTACCAAGACACTCGCTGCTCTTGCCTCCCTTGGCATGCTGGCCTCTGCCCTCCCCACCGCCCTTGAGACCCGTGACAGCGCCTCTGCCGGTGGTGTCAATATCATTAATAACATGGGGCAAACCATCTACCTTTGGTCCGTCAGCCAAACCGTCGGACCCATGGTCACTTTGACCTCTGGACAAAGTTATTCTGAGAACTGGCGCACCAACCCTGACGGTGGTGGTATTTCCATCAAGATGTCCACCACTACCGACCAGTCCGACGTCTTGCAATACGAGTACACCCTCTCCAACCCCACTATATACTGGGACCTGTCTTGCATCAACATGGGTAGCAGCTCCAAGTTCACCACCGCCGGCTTTGCCGTTACCTCGAATGAGCCTGGCAGCTGCCCTGCTGCCACATGCAAGCCTGGTGACACTGCTTGTGCTGATGCCTATCTCATCCCTACTGACGATCACGCCACTCACGGCTGCCCGGACACTGTCAACATGACTTTGAACCTCGGTCCTTCCCCTGCAGAATAAACTGGTCTTGATCTTCAAATCATGGATAAATCGGGCTATAACTATAGATCACTTCTTCCTTGCCCTAGGTTCTTCAGCGAGCGTCGATGTGCCTCAGCAACTACCTTTCCATTGTTATTATTAATAATGAAGAGTAAGTTTGCGGCGTCGTGGTGATCCTAAAACGCCTTTCCTTTTTTTTTCTTTTTGATGATACCATTTTCGATGCCTGACGATAGTTATGTACCCCTAGGGGATGGATGTTATGTTGCATATGACTGTCTCTGTATGAAGGATCGCGTTTGCTATGAACAAAAAATCCCAAGAGTTCTCATTACACTGAATTCTTGAATTTCCCTTTAATAAGAAAATATTTGTAGTGTCAAAATCATCTCTTGAATCCAAAGCTGACAGTCCATTTTTCTGGAGGAACCTTCTTCATTCTTCACCAATGAGAAGCGAAGGACTAAAAGATTGGGAGGACCCACTATGTACAAGTCTGCCAATAGCGATAGATGAGTGCTCCACATTTTCCTCTTCGTGCCCTAAAACGCCATGCCGACACAATCCAGGGATATCTTGGAGGCGATCTTATACTTCTTTAAATAGTCTATGAGGCTTGGAAAAAATAGATACCTTCAATCACAGAGAATATTTCCTGGATCCAAAGCAATGAACCGCTGCCATGTGCCGGGTAGGTTTAAAAACAATCATGATGGGCTCCAAGTTGAATATAGTATAGGTAAATCCTTGGAAACCTTGGAATCGGCAGATTGGCTCTTGGTACCTAGGCAATGCATGAATGAATGGAATTTATTCATTGTAACACTAATCCGAGTCGCTTGAGTATTCTACTTCCTGGCTATCACAGCCGCGCCAGTTGCCATTCCACAGCAACCTCGCATTCCTTAGAGATAAACGGTCCAATAAGTCGGAAGTCCAAGCCAACGTCTCGCATCTCAGAGGGTATTATCAACGACTGCCTCTATCCCCTGCATACTTTTATTTCTCGATTCATCAACACGAAACCCTGATCTCATGTTATCGGCCCGTCTACCCGTCACACAAGCATTCCTTACTCAGTTGACAGCTATGGAGAAAAAACAATTATTTGGCCTAAATTTAAATTCTTATATATAGGCCAGGAGTTTTGTAGTTCTTTTCACATTTTACGTGAAACAAGCAACATATGACGATGCTATTCGCAAGTCGAGCCGAAGTTACTTCAACTTTCATACGGATAGCAAAAAGTGATTTTCGCGCATGAATAGGTCTACTGTTTACTCAATGACACTGAAATATGTATTTCGTCAAAGAAACGACAACGAAAATGACGGGCCTTCGTATAACAACTGAATCTGATTCTCCGGCTGTGTTCAAAGAACCACCAACGCTAGTCGCAACTTATCCCATAGCTTCACAAAGCACTCTAAACATTGACGACAATAACAACAATAGTGCCATCGAACTTCAAGCCACCGATACATCGAGTCACCAAACGCTACAGGCGTGGGTTTCATATTCAAGTGAACTGGGCATGGTTTGCTGTTTTGCCCTTATGGCCATGCTGATTTCACTGGATGCCTTGATATTGATCCCAGTCCTACCGGTAAATATGCTTCTCCCATCTATCGGAATATTTTCATTTAAACCATGCTCTAACTTAGCTAGGATATTTCCGAGAAATACCACGTTAATCCAGCTAAAGACGCGACTTGGCCAATTAACGTCGAATGCTGCATGTCAACAGATTTATGTGGCTATGACAAGTATATTCGGCTGTCGTTATGTGCTTATCGCAGGTATAGGAATTTTCAGCATCGGCCTGATACTTCTCTCAACATCTCCCTTGCTCTTCCCAGTGCTTGTTGGACGCGGCGTCCAAGGAGCTGGGGCAGCAGCGATGGTATCAGTTCCACATTTAATAATCAAAGATATGATCTCAGATAAACGCAGACCGTTCTATAATTGTGTTATACTTTCTAGTAGCGCAGCGGGTGGAATTATGGGGCTGGTCCTAGGAGGCATCTTTTTGCAGAAGTCAACTGATTGGAGATGGATATTCTACATCTCGGCTCCTTTCTGCTTTCTACTATTAATTGCCATCCCATTTGCCGTTCAACCCGTTGGCGAGCAGCTGGACTTAAAGATAAGGATAATGAAAATTGACTGGACGGGGATCTCGCTTTTTCTAGGAAGCATGGCCTCGCTACTTCTTGGACTTACGTGGGCCTCAGGTCTACAGGCGGAGTTGATGTGGCAACTACTTCTTCCACTTGTTGCCGGGACTGTTGGAATAATAACTACGGCTTTGTACGAGAGGTTAGGTGCATCACAGCCTTTTCTGCCGTTCTGCATCCTTGGGATTTCACCTATCACGTATCTCTGTGTTTTTATTCATAGTATCGTGGTAAGTTACCTAGCTCCATATTGTGCTGCGTTTCCGCTAACTTGTCAGATCGCCGTGCAAATTATCTATATCCCGGTTTACTTGCGAGAGGTACATGATTTATCTCCTACTTCCACCGGTGTTCTGCTTATTCCAATGCTTTCGAGCTTATTCTTCTCCGCTGCCGGGGCGAGTGTAATCCCCGCAAAGCTATGCCGCTTTCTCTGGATCCTTTGGCTTGGCTGGGCTTTAAATATTATATCCTCTGGCATTTTAACCATTCTCAGCGCCAACACAGAGCGTGGAGTCTTTGCCACCATTTTCTTAGTCACTGGTCTGGCCCACGGGTTAACAATCTCTGGTACTCACAGAGCACTCCGAGAACTGTCGACACTAAAGACTGCTCGTGATGCCTCATTAATTGCTAATGTTATTCGAGCATCCGGATGTTGTCTTGCGATCGCTGGTGCGGATTCGGGATTTCGTACAAGGTTGGCATTTCATAGTCTCCATTCGACGATGCCCCGGATATATGCCCTGAGTTTTGTGGACCTGATGCTTGTCGTGACAGCCTTAGCTGGGTTTGGGGGCTTTCTTTCTTTGTTCATAGGATGGCATAAGAGGAGGAGATGAATTTCATTTTTCACACTCCGGTGCTGCTAATTACATTTGATTCTTTATTTAAATTACATTTCATACAAAGAAGCAGACATAAACTTGCAAGCGCCAAGCAAAAAAATGTGTACCTGACCAATATTAGCTAGAATTTGGCTTTTCGGGTGAAGAATGCGAGTCCAAATGACCATTGTCCAAATCTTGATCATGATCATGGTCAGGGGCTTTGAGATAATCCAGGTCTCGGCCACACCATTTGATATCCCAAAATGTGATGAGAGCGTACAGCTTGATGAAACTGTGAAAGTAAGCGAAGGCAAAGTATCCCGGAAGAAAAAGTAAATCTTGTGGTTCCCTCCAGAAATAGGGAACCAGCTTAACGATTTTGCTTGCGAAGATCCAAGCCACAATATAGAGAATTGTGGATTTGCTACCCAACGTTATTTGACTGACACTATAAATAAGTGCAGTGTCATAAAAGAGAGCAAAGTTCACGAAGCTCGTGAAGTAAACGGCATAAACACACCAGGGATGTCGTTTCCAAGGGGTGCGATCTGTGAATAAGGATGCAGAATTGCTTCGCCATGTTGTCCTCACCCACCGCAGACATTGTGAAATAAACTTTGGATAAGCGCCCAGTGGTGTCTCGACAAGTGCATCCTCTCAACTTTGGATTTTGATATCCCAGCCGTGTTTAAATTCGAACCGAGTAATGAAATTGTCATCGTCGCAATTGAGAGGACCGAAAAGGCCGAATAAAATTCGTTCATTCAAGAAACCGCTCAAAAATTCTTTAGATTGCAAGATCGTGGTGCGATGGGCATAGGTACGGCCTGAATTGACGAATAGCCCACCGTCAAGGGCGTTGGTGGCTCTAACATCGAAGTTCTGTCGTTCAAGGTATAGGGCTCCTAGCATGTTCCAAAAAAATGCAGCACTGAACCCCTTTTCGGTACGTATCGCGCGTTTGTTAGTACCAACTCCACCAACTTTGGGGTCTTCAAAGGCAGCTAAAACTGCAGGGAGAAAGTTGGGAGAGCGCCAGAAGATGTGGTCGTCGGCAAGAGCTGTAATGGGAGTTTGAATGTTGGGAATCGCGCAGGCTATCTGGATACGCTTATTTGCTACTGCAGACCAGAGCACTTTGATTGGGACTCCATGTGATCGAAGTCCTTGGAAAGCAATATTTTATCGGTTAGGCTGGCCATTTCGGAACCGACGGTGACGATGATAACCTCCTTTGGCTTGTTTTTAACGATAGTCGATATGCATTCTACAAAGGCACTGTTCTCTGGATCCACGGTAGGAACAATGACAGTGACGTCGCAGGGCTCGTATAGTGGCTTTTCTTGGATGACTGCAGGGCGGTAAAGTAACCAGAAGGATATAGTGTGGACAACAAGTCGCAAGTAGCGGAATATGAAGAGAGTAATGAATACAAAGTCTCCATGTGAAAAGTTTGACCAAACTCTCGATTCTTGTCGTAGAAGGAAAATGATAACAGCCACAAACGTAACCAGCAGATTACCCAATTTTAGTGGAATCATTATTCTCATGTGATATGTGACAGACACAGATTTGGAAAGAAGTTTTTTGTCTCCTGGGGATAAAAGAAATATACCTAGGTTTATCATAAAAATTAAGAAGAAGAAGAAAGTGAAGCATGTCCATGGGTGCAGGCTTTTATAATACAGCCTATGACACCATCTAGTTACTCGAGAAATGACATGCGATTGTGAATCAATAGATGACTTTGTGAATTCTGATATTGCCGTAATTGTTCATTGAGCCTCAGGTTTGCCGGAGAGCTCCAAAATGGGTTCATACTCTTTTGTGTATGCCCTCCTTCTTGACAGGTAACTACCTCCTAGAGCTCTTTATTTCGCTTTCAGCTACCTAGGAAGTTATTTCGAGTCCCGAGGTTTTCGCTGACGAGCTGAAATCCGATGACTTTGTGACGCAATACTTATGACTGAGGTAGATGTTATTCACAAGCGAGAGAAAAGATAACAAAGAATCTGGCGGTGACTGACACGTCCAAGGTATCCTGGCTACAATACACTCATCTTTTGCTGACACAATTAACTAACTAACATAGTTATGGATTCATCTTAGGTAATTAATAATGACCTCGGGAACATGAAAGGTATGTACGGATCACAATGTCTTTAATCGACAAAGCCTCTAGGCTTTTATTACAATCCGGTCAATACATTGAAAAGAAATGCAAACGTAGATTAGATTCGAGGGCTCTCCATAGATAAAAGAAGTGATAATGGATGCAAGAGAGCACCGGTGAGCACTACTGATGACTCTCTCTGCAATTATAACTGAGCGTCTCCTATATTAAAAGGGGTGTTATTCTTCAGGATATACCATCTTCCTGGTAACACCTCCATCTACCACCATCTCGGTACCAGTGACGAACTCAGCGTTTGCTAGATAATCAACCGCTCGTAAAACATCCTCCACTCGACCGACCCGACCTGAAAAATGCCATCTATGATCGTCTTCCGATAAGCCATCTTCCCATTTTGTGCCATTTTCATCGGCCTCTTTACATTCGTTCGCAACATTGATCCATCCGGGAAGAATTGCATTGACAGCCACACCGTCATGAGCCAAGCTGGCAGCCATCGCGTGGGTTAATCCTATCAAGCCTGCTTTAGTTGCAGCATAGCTTTCAGATTGAGGCTCAGATTGACGAGCCCGCGTTGAAGACATATGGATAATGGAGCCTCCGCGCTGGCGATCGGCCGTCTTCTTCAATAAAGGTAGGCAGCTTTGACTCATTAACATTGAGCCTGTTAGGTTTGTCTGCAGGCTCCAGTTCCAAATCTCGAGGCTAAGCTCCGCAAAAGGGACGCTCCCAATACCAGCGGTACACGCAGCATTGTTAATTAGGACATCGAGGCGGCCATTGAAGAACTCTTCGACTTTTTGAATGGCATACTCAATCTCAGACGGTACACACAGATCACATTGTGCCCGGGAGTAGCTGTACGGTGGAAACTTCTGAGAGAATTGGTCGATTGTATGCTCCAATTCAGAACTATCGTTGTCGATGAGAAAGACGCGATGGCCTTGTTGCAGCAAAAGTCGCGAGAGGCCGCGGCCGATGCCTCTAGCAGCGCCCGTTATGAGGAAATTTTTATGCATTTCGACCAGTCAATTGCGACACCGAAATTAGTGTATTAACTATGTAACCGCTAGAAATGCATTTATTTAGTGGTTGGAATGGCAATCCGTAACTCATGCTCTGCATAGGAAAATTAAATGCACCATTCCAATTATGGTTAGTACGTCAGTTTCTGCCTTGCCTACCAGGCAGCAATACTCTCCATATTTTGTCAGTCTATGACTATTCTCGACAATAGGTAGATGGCGGATTTTTGCGACTAATTCCAGATCAAGTCTTCTAGGCAGGAAACCCAAAAAAGAAAGTGACAGTACGTACTATGTATGCTGTAGCCTGCAAGCCGATCATATCGGCTACATATGTACCTATGGCAGTCTCCGATATTCGGAGAGCGGACCACATAGGCTGTATACTAGTATAGTGTGCACACTTCATCTCATTAAGACCTTTTGATTTTACTGTTGCTAATGTTATTATAATGACTTTTCTTGGATATGTACACACACTTAATTCCACTGACTCAATTCATTGTTGCTATTATAATAAGTATATAGTCGGAGTATTGTGCAGCCCCCACGACGAGTTCTCTTGGAAAACCCAACCTGAGAATAAAAATTTCCAATGGCCGCATTGACAGAGAGGGCAGCCAAGGTAACAACGCTCGCTGCAACAGCCGGTATTAGCCCGCAGAGAAACGTTGGAACTGGAATCTCAACCGCGGACATTGGCAATGAAGACCCGCCTTCTTTTGGGTTGCCGACATGGCGCAAGTACTTGATTCTTTTCTCAGTCAGTTGGATGACATTTGTGGTCACGTTCTCAAGCACTGCGTTGCTTCCTGCCATGCCCGAAATCAGTAATGAATTCTCGATACCTACCGAGTCCGTTGCCATCACCAATGCGGGCGTCATGCTCGCCATGGGCTTTTCATCCTTCATCTGGATCCCCGTTGGTCTGCTGCTGGGGAGACAGCGAGCCTATAATTTTGCTATCTTCTTTCTCTCTGCTTGCTCATGTGGTACAGCCGTGGCAACCAATATGGCTGTTTTTACCGCGATGCGTGTCTTGGGAGGGTTCACGGGAACATATTTCATGGTAGCTGGTCAGACCATCCTGGCTGACATCTTTGAGTCGGTGAGTATTCGCTCTGGGATTATGGGACTTTGACATTAAGGTTATGGAAATAGGCTGTTCGTGGCAGAGCCGTGGGCTTTTTCATGGTCGGATCGGTTGGTGGCGCAGCATTTGGTATGTTGGAATACACCCGTCATAAAAGTCCGGGGTTAAAGCGTTAATTCAATAACAGCACCGTGTCTCGGCGGTATTATTGTCACTTTTACGCATTGGCGTATCATTTTCTGGGTGCAAGTTGCAATGGCTCTGCTTGGGCTTATGACCTCGTTGGTCTTCATTCCCAATATAGACAAGATGAACAAATCCACCGGAGTCAATTCAGAGGAAATTGAGAAGCCCAAGCAATCGATACTGTCTCGCTTCAATCCACTGCGTGTAATTATCTTGCTACTCTACCCTAATGTTCTTCTCGCTGTAAGGAAGAATCCTGACTCGCACTGCTTTCGAAGGTTCTTTCACCGTGAGTAGAGACTAACTCACAATTCAGGATTTGACTTGCGGCCTTCTGGCTTGGTTTCAATATGGCTTACTAACCTCGGTTCGTGACGTACTCAACCCTCGCTTCAACCTTACATCCGCTCTAGTCAGCGGCTTGTTCTATATCGCGCCTGGAGTGGGGTTTCTATTTGGCAGCGTCGTCGGCGGTAAGCTGTCGGATCGCGCTGTCAAGAAGCACATCGAACTCCGCAATGGGTTACGTCTGCCTCAAGATCGACTCAACAGCGGCATTTCCATGGTTATGGTTGTCTTACCTATATCGACGTTAATATATGCGTGGACATTGGAAGAAGGTGTCGGCGGTATAGCCGTTCCTATTATCAGTGCATTCTTTGCCGGCTTTGGCTTGATGGGGACGTTTAACAGTTTGAACACGTATGCTGCAGGTATGATGAAGTATCAAACGAGGAAAAGAAGAAAACAAAAACCTAACGCCACACATAGAGGCTATCCCTGCAAATAAAGCTGAAGTTATCAGCAGTAAATATCTGGTACAGTATTCCTTCGGAGCTGGTGCTTCTGGTGGAATCATACCTTTGATTAGTGCCATCGGGGTTGGCTGGACATTTACGATATGTGTGTATCTCATTTTCTCCTTTGCCTATGACTGCCGTCTTCATCGTTGCTGATTATCCTTCCTGCTAGCCGTTTTCATGTGTCTCATTGGGGGTGGTTTCGCTTTTCTCATCAGCCGCAAGGGCCTTGACATGCAGAAATGGGTTACGAATAAGATCGGTTAAAAGGTCATGACTGGCATATAGAACTTTTATTTCGGGTCGGCTCTTTCTTAGAGTATGTATTACACCTAGCCAGATTAGGTGGAAACAAGACAGAACACGTTTTTATGTGTTCGCTCTGCCGTGTTTCCTAGTCGAATGTAGGTGACTGGATACCAGGTACCTAGGTAGGAGCCTGGAAAATGCATGCCGGGCCGTATGCATAAATACTATCTACGTATATTAGTGAACCGAGATCCTGGAAGAGTTTAATTAAGATGGATACCTACAGGTCTAACTGTATTCGGTTTATAAAACCTCCTGACACAGGTACAACGCAACTTGTGCTCAGAATAGGCTCACTTTTTGCCCAACATGCTCCAGCTCAAGATCATGGCTGTCGTGACTAGTACCAAGCCTGTGTCGCTCACAAAGTACATCATGCGCCAGTGGCTAGAACTATGAGGTTGCTAGAACGACAAAGTTGGGTTGAAAATCAACTTGGGCTACTCGGGGGAATGGAAGGTTACCTTGGTAAGATGCGGGGAAACTTCCCGAGGTCATTGAGCTATGCAAGGATGGTTCTCGTTTGGTGTTTAGTTTATTACATATGTATTGCCATTCAAAGTCCCGCTCCAATGGAATTCCGTTTTCACTACGCTTCGCATAGCTAAATAACAAACATATAACTATATACAGTCCACAAATTTAAAGAAATCCAACAGATCTTCAATTCCTTTACTATCATCATCATCCCCACAGCTCAGAGGCAAGGGGATATCAGATCCACTTACCCCGCCCCCGCAAGATCCAGCTGGACCCTGATCCCGGCATTGGCCAAAGCGTATCAGACCCACAGTACCTAGGTATCCTTTAACCCGGTAGCGCCTGAAGTTGGAACAATCTTCTCTTCCATCTTGCCGATGATGGCTGGCCTGTGATGTCTGTGTCAGCAATGCGATGGAAACAGAAACCGCGGATCAGAGGCCGATCTCATTGAGCAACCACTTCACGTACCTAGCCAACTACGAGCGTGTCGAAACCTCGACTCAATGACCGCGGATCCTACGCGCTGGCTGCGATACTGAATGCTATGAAGATTACGCAGTTTCATGGAATCTTCGTTCGGCGTTAGACATCACCTGAACCAACGACAGCAAGCGCATTTCAGGCCTATACCCCTAGCCTACGCCAAGGTATTGGTATAGTAATGGAAGTTATGCGCCGAATTAAGTAAAACATTCCAGCTTATTATGTAGTGCCCGTGAGTGATTTTCGTTGTTTGCGAGTACCGAATGTAGTAGTTTTTGATGGCTCGGACCAATTGACAACGAACACGCCAAGAGTAAGTGCAAGTACCCATATAGTTCTCGGCATGAAATGAAGGAAAATGATAATAGCTGCAGTAGAGAGCAATCTCTGCTCCATCCAGCACGCCCGGATTGTCTGCCGTCCGATGATAAACATGTATCGAGTTCTGTCCCACCAAGTAGGATGCAATATGATGTTCCATCGCTCGTGCAAGCTTTTGTGCTTGATCTTGTTGTAGGGATCATGAGATTTTGCTTCATTTATTCGCATCAACCAGAAATCTTTGAGCTGTCCGTTTTGATCATAGGGTTCCGACTTGGCAAGCCATTGTCGCCATTTGTTGATAACTATGTGCGCTTCGTTCAAATTGACCTTGAACCATTCCGTTTTTTTACCATTGAGTCTGTATCGGTAATTGCTTAACTCCAGGAGAACGATTTGCTCCCCATGAAAAGCGTTGAGGAACTTGCATTGAGCGCCAGGTGTTCTATCAACCACATGTTTAACAACTCCGTATATGCCCCCTGGGCTAACTGCGCGCTCCCGTTTCATTTCAGAGTCACCTGTCCAGCCAATTTTTACGTACCGGAGGTCTTCCTCGATCATGGAGGTGTATATTACCCCCGGTTTTTTATTCCAATTCTGGCCTTTTGGACCTGCCTGTAGCTTTTCCATCAACTCTCGGTCAATGTAAGCATCGTCTTTTGGCTCCGGATAGTAAATCTCAAAATAAACCTTAGCTGAGTTTCCACTGGCCGCACTTGTTGGAATCGAAGACGTCCTATGTGACCTCTTGGGAGACCTGACGTCTCTCTGTTTTATCCGTCGCCCATATGACGGAGAGTTACGGATTGGCGAAGGCGTCTGTGAATCATCGTCGATATTAACCTCGTATTCATCGAGGGACATATCGCTTCTCCTTCGAAAATTTGGGCTAGGAGTCGATGGCGTCGATGACGCTGATGGGGACGGCAAGAGTAATGAAGATGTCGTCAAGTCAGGCCAAGTGGACGAAATCTCAGTTCCCGACATTACGTTATAAACTTGCCGATCATCGTTGGCAGTCGACGTTCTCTTGTTCTTGGAGTATATTGATTCCCACTTCTGTCGTCTTTGTCTATTCAGCGACCGGTTGGGCGAGGTCCTATGTAGTTTTGATCGCCGTCGATTGGAAATTCGACTATATGGTTTTCTAATGGCGAGCCTGCGTAGGGGAGGTGGAATAGAACTGCTGGGGCGACTATTTCTGCCATTTCCTAAGGATTGAAAACGGAATGCTGGAGGCTCAATCACGGCGAGACGTTCCATTTGAGGAAATTATGAAGCCCTAGTAACTTCGACTGAAAACAAAACAACAAAGTAAATAATCGATGACTACCTAGGTACATGTTCCAAGCAAGATGCGACAGACGATTTTATAGGAAATTTCCAAGCTTGTGAAAACAATCTATTTTCTTCCCGGGCACTATGCTGTTCAGCTCCAAAAATACATCAGTATTTTTAGTTGTGGCTGTACTCCGTAGAAAGTGAGGCTGGTGTAGCACTGCCTAGGTAATAAATATGTAACATTGTAACTAGCTTAACAATCACGAATCACGATTAGCCTATTAGGCCCTCTAGTAGTATATCACTAAGTGCTGCTCCTGTTTCATATCGCACTGCTTAATACTTATTCATGCAACACTGCCTCCCTTATCATGCTAACACCCGTAGCGGAAGATACATGTATAGGAGTAATATAATATTATGGTAAGTGCTCAGTACTCTGAGGTTCTATATTTAAAACAGGGACTCCCTACGTAGTCTCTAAGCGACAACTGGGCACGATTGTTCTTCGCCCGGGTAGTATGTTGCACTGCATGAGCGACTCCATTTTATCTTGCATTGGACCTTTGGATTGTCTCGAGTTATCTTCGCAATTTTGAACAGGTTACAACCAGCAGATTTTTATCTGCGCACTCTGCATAGCTTTGACTAGGACTGTGGTATATATATATATATTTTCTTTTCTTTTATTTTTAGGGCTCTTTTTCAAAAAGAAGAACGCAAAATGAAATCGAAAATGACAAAAACTAAAATAGGAACATAGATACCGTGGTACCAATAACATTTGTCTCCTCGGCGATACCTAGGTATTGCCTACGATTTGTGTCCTGGATCTCGTGCTTTGTCGAGGTTGTTGATCTGTATCAAATACTAGTCTCGGAGAGCCGGAACGGACGTGGTAAGTTGGCGCCCGGGTATAAGCCGTATTTGTACTTTTTCGCACGTAGTTATTATTTGAAATAGAAAAAGATCGTGAGATTCGCATCCCAGAAGGCTCGTGATCAGTGAGTGTCCCGGTGAATGGTGGAAAAAACGTGGAGCTATCTCGGCCTGAACTAGGGCGCCGTCTGTGCTACTTGCATAAGCTAAGAAATATAGGGTAAAACTCCGTTGGAGCTTTTACGTTGGTCCATATGATTTTTTCCTAGTGGCACGGTGCAATGGAGTGAGATCTGTATTCCCTTGTTCCGGGTTATCGAGCCACTGACAACACGCGATTAACCGCCCACCCTCGGCATTGCATGACGCCCAAACAATGCGCACCCAGAAGTGGAAAGCTCTTTGAGTTTGTACCAGACAACACCTGATTCTGACGTAAGGAGGGTCAGGCTTGGCATCAGTATATAAAAGAATCTTCGACATTCCTCTGTGTCTTCCATTATCCCAAACCAACAATCAAATTCAAACAACGACACAAAGTCACTCTCCTGCTTACATCTAATCTTCTTTTTTTCGTTCTTCACGCAAAACACACCATGTCGATTCCAGAGCTTCAGTGGGCCCAGGTTGCCGAGAAGAAGGGCGGGCCTCTGGTGTACAAACAAATCCCAGTTCCTAAACCAGGCCCTGATGAAGTGCTGGTGAATATCAAATATTCCGGCGTCTGCCATACCGATCTACATGCCCTGAAAGGCGACTGGCCACTGGCAACCAAGTCGCATTTAGTCGGTGGACACGAAGGCGCTGGGATTGTTGTCGCCAAAGGTGAATTGGTGAAGGAGTTCGAAATTGGCGATCACGCCGGTATTAAGTGGATTAATGGAACCTGCCTTGCATGCGAATTCTGCAAAAGCGCCGACGAGTCTGTTTGCCCCAACGCCTTGCTCTCAGGATATACTGTCGATGGTACCTTCCAGCAGTACGCGATTGGCAAAGCTGCTCATACAACAAAAATTCCTAAGAATCTACCTTTGGATGCCGTCGCTCCAGTTTTGTGTGCTGGTGTCACCGTCTACAAGGGAATTAAAGAGTCGGGAGCGCGCCCAGGACAGTCGATCGCAATCTCAGGAGGAGGTGGTGGATTGGGCTCTCTCGCCATCCAGTATGCAAAGGCAATGGGCCTGCGGGTAATTGTTATCGATGGTGGAGACGAGAAGAAGGCGATGTGCGAGAGCCTTGGAGCAGAGGTAAGGCAACAATAACTTGCATTTCCCTGTGCATGCTCTTAGGCACAAAAAACATACTGACGGAATCGATGACAGAAATTCGTCGACTTCACGAAATCGAAAGATGTTGTTGAAGATGTCAAGGCCGCAACTCCTGGCGGATTAGGCGCTCATGCTGTTCTCGTGCTCGCTGTCGCCGAGAGACCTTTCCAACAAGCTACCGAATACGTTCGACCACGCGGATCCATTGTCGCCATTGGCCTCCCAGCTGGCGCATTCCTGAAAGCGCCCGTCTTCAGTACTGTTGTACGTATGATTAACATCAAGGGCAGCTATGTCGGTACCCGCCTGGATAGCGAAGAGGCCGTGGACTTCTTTGCACGTGGTTTGATCAAGGCTCCGTACAAGACGGCCCCTCTAAAAGATCTTCCTCAGATTTTTGAACTAATGGGTATGTCAAATCACCATCTTCATTCTTGAGTACTGTTCTTCTAACGCATTTTAAACAGAACAAGGCAAAATCGCTGGAAGATACGTTCTGGAGATCCCACAGTAAGCGAGTTGCTTACTACGATGGTTGCATGACAAAGCGATGCTTGCAAGCTTGTCAATTGTTAAAATAATCGCTGCGATAAACAAATAATGCATCGGCAGTACAAGCGCTGCCTAGACGACGGTGATGAAATTCAGTTTAGATGTTGTTGTACCTAGTTGCTCGTATTTACTATTCAGCTTTCCTTCGTTATCAATTTATTTAATATTGGTAGAGATCACGTGCCAGGCCAGCCTAGACTCAGAGGCTAGACTACTCCGTAGATTAGCTTCGCTACCCGCTAACCATACTTGTACTAGTAGCCGGGCAACTGAATCGCGATTGGCCAAAAATAAAGCCTCACCATGTGAGATGCAGCATCCCATTGGCCAATCTTATAAGAAGCGTGGCCCGTGGGGGAATATGCTCAGAGCTAAACCGCATTAGGAGAAAAGCACTGCCGCACTGGGGAAGCTACGCTCGGAGCTCCATCTCACCGAGTCACTCTTCTTCCTCCAGATAGTAGATACCTAACTACATCATCCCTCTTTCATCTCTGCATGCTGTACGACCGTCAAACTCTTACAGACTCAGGAAGATTCTGCGATTCATTGTGACACTTGAACGGTATTATGCGCGCCAGTGCTTTCGTTCGCTCAAGTTGAATCAAGACTAGCGACCGGGTGACCATGTCGTCGCTTTCAACAAGGAGTGTCGCTCAGGCAGGCATCTTGAGCGGCAAAAATCCGGCTGTCTACGATCCTAGCAACCCGATTTTGATGTTTATCATCCAGGTTTGTAGTTGTGTTCCATGTGGCGATGTGCCTTTTACTTTACTAACAACCCATTTTGACAAGGCGGGCATTATCATAATCTTTTGTCGCCTTCTGCACTGGCCGCTATCCAAAATCCGGCAGCCACGAGTTATCTCTGAAATTATCGGAGGTATCCTGCTCGGTCCGTCGGTGTTTGGCCACATACCTAAATTCACACAAACCATCTTTCCAACAGCTTCAATGCCAACTCTAAATACTGTTGCCAACTTGGGACTAGTGTTTTTCTTGTTTTTAGTCGGCTTGGAGACAGACTTGAGGTATTTGGTAAGCAATTGGCGCATCGCAGCCAGCGTATCAATCGCCGGGATGGTATTGCCATTTGGGCTCGGATGTGCAATTTCATATGGCCTCTATAACCAATTTCGAAGTGACCCTGGCATTGTAGATGTGGATTTTGGAACCTATCTACTATTCATCGGTATCGCCATGGCTATTACGGTAAAATAACGCGAGACAGACCATAAATTGCGACAGTAGCACCTGACTAACAGATGGCAGGCCTTTCCTGTTCTCTGCCGCATTCTGACGGAACTGAAGCTCCTCAACACCAATATTGGTGTTATTGTGCTTTCTGCTGGTGTTGGAAACGATGTCACTGGCTGGGTACTACTTGCACTATGCATAGCACTTGTTAATGCAGGTAGCGGGATTACAGCATTATGGGTGCTATTGGTTGCCGTCGGTTACATAGCCTTCCTTTTTGTTGCGCTGCGCCCTGCCTTTATATGGTATCTCCGCAGGACTGGTAACCTAGAAGAAAAGGGTCCAAGTCAATCTGCAGTGACGGTAACGCTGCTGTTGGTAATGGCATCCGCTTTTTTCACACAGGCTATCGGCATTCATGCTATTTTCGGTGGATTCGTTATTGGTCTAGTCTGTCCACATGAGAGAGGGTTCGCTATTAAACTGACGGAAAAGGTGGAAGATTTGGTCACGGGTATTTTCCTACCCTTGTACTTTGCGCTTTCTGGTCTTCAAACAAATCTCGGACTCTTGAATACCGGTATTGTATGGGGCTATGTTATTGGAATAATTGCCATTGCTTTCTTTGCAAAGGTAGCCGGTGGCACCCTGGCGGCGAGATTTACGGGTCTATTATGGCGCGAAAGTTTTACAGTTGGAGTTTTGATGAGTTGCAAGGGCCTTGTTGAACTCATCGTTCTGGTAAGAATAACCAACCATATCCACCATGCCCTGCAGAGCATGAGAACAAGAGCCTGACAAATTTATAGAACATCGGTCTAAACGCCAAGATTCTCAGCCAACGCACATTTACTATGTTCGTTGTAATGGCTCTTGTGACAACTTTCATGACAACCCCTCTTACCTTGTTATTGTATCCTCAATGGTATCAAGACAAAGTCTCGCGCTGGAGACGTGGTGAAATCGACTGGAGTGGCAACGTCATAGATCAAGCACCTTCCAATGGAACCTACGACGGACCAGATAAGCCGTCGCCGAGACCGATTGAAAAAATTACTGTCTATTTGCGCCTTGACAGCGTGGCCAATGTCTGCACTTTTATAGGGCTTCTTGGAACCGACGGCAAAGCAAACGAGAGTGTTCCCCGCGAACATTATTCCAAGCGGGCAGAACCCAAAATGGAGGACCAGCACGAGGTTGAGGAACTCGGGGGAAAACCTCTTTTACATGCCCACGGGATTCGTCTCATGGAGCTTACTGACCGAATGTCCAGTACAATGCAAGTTTCAGAGATGGAAGATTATTCGTTTTGGGACCCGGTTGTAAACGTCTTCCGATCATTTGGTCAGATAAACAACATTTCTTCGGAAGGCCTTGTCTCGGTTATCCCGGAGACTTCGTTTGCGGATGCAGTGCTTGATTTGAGCCGCGATACTAAGTCAAACATGCTTCTCCTTCCTTGGAGTGCTAGTGGCGGCATGGCTGATCGCCAAAGCGTATGGCCGGCTGAGAACCCGTCAACCACTACTGACTTTCCTTATGCATTATTCGTGTCCGACGTTTTGCGAGGCATCACCTCATCGGTACAGTCTGGGACACATGTTGGTATCCTGGTTGACAGAGCCCTGGATATGCCGAGCCAAGAACGCCACACATTTGAGCGAAACCCTAATACAAGGTCTTTCCCAAATATTCGAACAAATTTGGCTTCTTTGACTGCTGGAAACCGTAGTCAGCACATTCTGTTCCTTTATGTTGGCGGTGCGGATGATCGCGTCGCTCTTCGTCTGGTCCTTCAGCTAGCACAAAACCAACTGGTTACAGCAACGATTGTGCAAATTGATGTACCTTACTCGCCAAAAGCCAGCGATGAGGATGCACAGAGCTCCACGAACTCAAATAGTTTGTTAAAGGAGAAAGAATTAGACGACAGCTTCTTCGTTTCCATGCGGGATTCTCTATCTAATGAACTTTCTTCTCGAGTTGTCTTCAGCACGGTATCATCGGTGGATCCAGGTTCCAGTGCAGTCAGACTTGCCCTCGATGCTGCCGAGAACGAAGCAAGTCAAGCCCATGGCGAGACTAACCTAATCATTGTCGTCGGACGCCGCAATAAACAAGGCGATCTATCTTCCACTGAACTCAGTAACAAATCAGAGACTAGTTCAGTGCTTGGCGCGGTTGGCGATGCTTTGGTCCACAGCGGGCCAAAAGCTAGTGTCTTGGTTGTACAAGCAGCGATGGGTGCTTATTAGTCATCGAGGTGTTTATAGTTAGTTATATATAACTAGGTACGACAAGTGTCTTTGAATATAACTGGGTTGTGAAACGATTCTCAAAGTAGGTATTAGCATTATGTTCAGGATAAGATGTCTTCAGTTCCTATGAGTTACATTCCCCAATCGCCGTTAATACTTGATTAACAGGTATATTGTGCAGCGAACTTATCATCCATGAGAATGCTAAATAGCAGCTCTCCGTTACGATCACGCGCGTAATTAGCGAGCCTTCATTTAAGGAAGAGCGAGGAACAGGTCCTTTAGTTTGGCAAAGTTTGGAGAACCGAGACCGGTAGCTGGGTCCCAGCCTTCCGCGGCCTCGAATCCATGCTCCGTCTCACAGCCCAAGTTGGTACCGTTAGTGATATCGTTCAACACCCACGGGTTGGCATACAAAACCGGGTTCAGGAACCCAACAGTTGACTTCCCCACTGCGAGACGCTCTTCGTTGATCTTTGTGTGTTGCAAGTCAGTCCCATCCCTGATCGGGAATAATACAAGGAGAAATGGAAGAACAAGGGATAAACATACGAGAGTGATAACAGAAGCCCACAATGGACTCGCCAAGCTTGAACCAAAGAAATGCACGAATTCTGCATCCAGGAAAGAAGGGAAATAAGCTCCATTTGCAGCAACGTCGGGGATACCACGACCAATACGATTGTAAAGGCCCTGGGTAGTGTTGAGATCAACGTTCAGTCCCTCGTAGTAGGCGTAAGAGGGTTTGGCAACGCGGAAGTATTCTTCAACGGCAATTTCCTGGTACCATGGCCTAAGGAAGTAATTTGAGAACCCGCCTGCAGAGGAGAAATTGGCCGCTGTGCCACCCAAGTTGACAGACATGACGCTCTCTGGGTTCGTAACGTCCTGTCCCGGATAGAGCATTGTACCACCGACAGATGTCACGTAGGGGCATCCAGATGGGTACTGCGGGTTAAAGACGAGGGCGTCTGGTCCTAGGCAACCATTTGCATTACCACCATCGTTGGGGAACGAGGCTACGCCATAGTCGCCAACAGCGAATAGAAGTGTGTGGCCCTGCAAACCCAATTTCAAGAATTCATTGCATTGGCGTTCAACGTATTTCATTGGAAGATCGTGTTCACTTTGTCCGTACGATGCCGAAATAACGTTTGTCGGTTTGTAGACGCCACATTGCAACTGGCCTAGATTTTAATCAAATTCTTAACACTAATGTTCCTCAAAGTGCCGGTAAATATGGGATTTGTTTTTACCTTGATATCCACCTGTTCTGTCATCGGGATACACAGGGTCGATCGAAGGATCATCGCCGGTTTCACCGTAAGCACTGTATGTGCAGTAGGACTTGTTGGAAAAATTAGTCTCACAATCTCAAGGTGAAAAAGAAAATGGCGTAAATGAATGAAAACAATCAAAATGTCGATATAAATGTATACGTACCCCATCTAAAGCATCTAAGAACGTGTTGAATAAGTTGGTAGTAGCAACTTCTGCAGGCTCGTACAGCTGATCGTCAACTTGGTAAAGCACAACTTCCTGTGGGTAAATCAAAGAAAAACTATATCACAGAGTGTAAGCGTCTGGATCATGTATCTCCTGTCATTCCCACTAAATAGCGTCAAGGGTGTTATTAGGACTCACGCCATCTCTATGTCGATGTTCGATTCTCCCGCATTTAACGAGCTGTATGCTGGCACAGAATAGTTGGCACCATCGATCAGCTGTGGCGTAGGGTAAGTGCCCTCAGGCACCTCATTGTAGATATACTTCCAGTAGAGATCCAGATCAGACTTGGCAAAGTAGTCGCCCTGTTCGAAGAGACCCAGAGCATTGCCGGGGTTTGGACTAGTCGTTGGCAAGGGAATGCCATACAATGCGCGTATGCATGGAGGTGTCATATTGTAGCTACAGTTTTCAAGGCCAGAACTTGGTGAGCCACCAGGATGACCATGTCCTGACGGGTTGCTCCCGTGGGCTGGTGCGTAAAGCGAGGTGCGAGAAGAATAAGCGTTGCTTGCTCTCTTCTCTTTCGTTACAGTGCGTTTAACTGCCTGCGTCATTTTAATTCCAGGAGTGATATAGTCGACATGCGGCGCAATATGTTCGGGCAGGTGATATCTGTGCAAGCGTTTAGCAATCTCGTGTCTTCTCGATCGACATAGCCTAAGTGAGGAAAGGATATCGACCTACTCGTCGCAACCAACACGAACACGATCGCTTTGGGCATGCTCGTGTTCGTAATATGTGGTCTTGAATAAACCCTCGGCTTCCTCGGTGGTCGCATCAAACGCGAGCCAGCCCTTGTTCTCAGAGTGGACAATTCGCGATTTGTCGATTCCTGCCTCCTGCAGCCAATGTTTAATAGTGTTTACATTTTCCTCCTCTGGCGCAAACAAGTCATGGACTTCTTCCATTGAAAAATGCTTGCCGTATCTCTCAGACGCCGGGTCAGATCTACAAGCCCCCATATGCGAATGAGTCAGTTTGCGCGACTCACATCAGTCAATACGGACAGAAAAAATAACTAGTAAGAAATTATAAGTCCTAGGTACTTACACCATCCCTAATCCATGGTCAGTTGGACGGCGGTGACAATAGTTATGGGCAGGATGTACATACTCAGGTATTCAGGTCCCTGGTGCAGGTTTGACTGCGTCAATCCGATTCGGATCGGCAAGATTGCGGACCCTTCGATGCGGGCTCCCTTAACCCAATCGGTCGCTGGTTGATGGCGCTTTTCATGGAGAACATGTCTGGAGGACGATGGCGCGGCGACTGCGAGAGCTGTCAGCGCAGAGACGCTGGCGATTTTCAAGAAGAACATGGCGTGTAGTGAACGGCTTGAGCGCCGAATTTTGATATCTTCTTTTCTTTTCTTTTCTTTTCTTCGTTCCTTCGTTCCCTTCTATATTTCGCGTTCCGCGGTGGCTGGGGTGACATCGCGTCTTAATAGTGCCTGACCTGACCCCTGTGGAATTCTTCCTAGTTGGAACTTGGTCCCCTCTGCTATCTAGATAACCTTGGAAACACCGCTTATCTGTCCATGGAGTGTAGGGCCAGGACCCAATTCATATTAATCGATCATAGTTTTCTAATTATTTCGACAGGGGTTCTTATCGGTGGGAAATTTGTCGCGCTGACACCTGCCCTTCCGGGGCATGTTTTGGCGTCAATTTAGGGCACATTTTATTGCCGGGTTTACCAGTCTCCACAAAATCTACACTCTGTTTTGGCGCAGCCAGTCTTATAGAGTTCCGGAATCGTATGTTTTAGGCAGGTCATCACTTTAGATTGGGCGCCCTACAATCTGGCGTTAACTTAGTTAAGTTGGACCTCATACATCAGAAGGATGAATATGACAACATCTGGGAAGTTCGTATTCTTGTAATTTAGCACGTTTTAGTAGTTACTTTGATAGACGAGGCGCTTGAGGTTTCCATTCTTCGCAGTAAATGTCGAATCTTACAAATCTTCCATGTTGAGAGCGTACTACATAGAATGTACAAAATGGAGATATACTGTTGAGAGCCTCAGGTTCCCAGAACCACGTCGCCTGCCCGATTAGGCTAGTGGGTGTGCGCCCAGCGAGGAGGAATATTTCATTCCAAGTCTCTCTCGCTAAGTCGCGAGACAGTACTGTATGTATGTATGGTACCACCGCATCCGGCACATCCGCGAGCGACGTTGCCTTCAGGCTTCTACTCTGAAAAGTGTAGCACTTGACCAACGACACTCACCATTCACGCGGGTACCTGCATCATCAAGCACTTTATGCGTGACATCGAGTCTTTCCATAGCCTACTAGATAAAGCTTTGGTGGACAGTGTATAGCGATCCTTTACCGATAAATAGCTAGATTTCCAGGATGTCTCGTTCAGTGGATTAGCCGCGTATTGTTTAGCACATTGACCAATTTTGACGAACGATGAAATGACTAGCAAGGACATGGTAGATATTTCGCCATCGCAGCTGCGAGCGGAGCAAGACAGCAATCCTTATGTACAGGCTGAGCCCCACTCGCAAACTCCAAACCATCAATGGAGAGAGCCAAGTTAATCAATTAGTGTGCAGTTGGAAAAAATAAATGAAATTGGAGCTGTGGTCTGGAGACAATTGGCAGGCTGGTAGCTTACAATGTTGAAGACTTTCGTATCGGTTTATTGTTACGCGACAAGAGCATTCTTGTCATTACCCAGCAACAAATGTTACCGAGCCTGATAAAGCCCTGAAAAAGATGTTGAATTCAAGGATGGGGGGCATGCATTAGGTATTCTCAACGGTATAAGAGAAACTATAATACCGGGTTCGAGTGGCAGACCCTGCCTAACAATCTGTATAATATTAAGCCGGTGGTGGATAGATCAAGGTACCTAAACTGCTTACCGTTCTTAAGGCGGATGGATGGAGTCCGTTACCAGCCGGTAATCATAACCTTTTTGCGCCCAGACAACTAGTGGAACATGCAAGGCACAACGTAGCGCATGTGGAAGTTGCCATGGTTTGGTAGTTCCATGGGATCTGCCTATGTCATATGACAACTAGTCGTTCGTTTTCAGGCCCTGCAGGATCTGCGACAAGATGCATGTCGTCCTAGCTCTAGGTGTATGGCTGTATGAGGTACGTCTTGGGACCTGCTGATCTGGTTATCCTTCACAGTATGAAGGAGGAATGGCTGTGGATGGCTGGAGAAGGTCTTGGTATGCATATGTGGTAGCACTATCCGTCTATTAATCTGCAGACTGCCCGTTGTCATAGCATGTCAAAGTTACATATCAGTATTCTGGACCTGTCCAGACCTTCTCGAACCTTCCAGCTGTTTGGATTCCGAACTGGATGTTTTGTCGGATCTGAAACTACTCTAAGCCTGAAACAAGTTGTACTTATATGTTATACATCCCTGCATCTCTCTGTGTTACGTACCTATGGGCGCATTGTATGAGGTGTCTCCAAACATAAACTTTATGTAGTTAGTTTCTACTTCATTTAATTGATCTCCTTTGCATGCACGAAAAGAGTACATGAAGTTTGTCCTATATTTCCAAATGTGACCAACTTACAAATAGAACCTTGGAAGCAAATAGTATTTCCATCTAAATAAAACTAAGGCTGCCGTATCCAAAGCTAGAGACTTGCCTAGGTAAGTAAAAGGCCTGAGTTTGTATTTAAGTCGAAGTCTATGATAAGTAAACATAACGCATGAGAGGTTATCATGTGTATGCCCCTAGGCCCACCTAACCATGGAAATGAGAGATGCAGGAACTATAGTTGAATCAGTCATCTTATGATATCAAATTTTGCTTTCGTATACCATAAATGAAATGTCTCTTGAATACGAATTAAAAGTTGGGCATTGCTGACTTCCTTCACATCTCATCATGCGCATTGGGGATGTTCAGGTCGTACACAAGTAATCCCAAACGTTCTTTTCATTAATATCTTATTCTAGAATATAAATTTCTAGACAACAACAAGCAAGTACGCTACGTCATTAAAGTGTGAATCAAGATAGAAATGTGGGGAGACTCTTCTTTCCGTGCATGAGTGCATATCATGACTTGCCTCAAAACGTGCCTAGGCAGTGGGTAGTTAGTAGATAAATGAACGGCTGTAACTACCTAGGTACGTGCCACACTACCAATTTAGGCTGTTAAAATAACGAGGTTTTGGTCCGGCAAAATGAAATGCATGCAGCCCCATCTATATGCCTTGAGATTCCTATCGCGGGGAAGTACCTAACTATCCATGTATACCTAGGTATGCATGCATCTCTCTATCACAACTACTTGCATGCTCCAAACACCTGTGGACTCTCAAGAAGCATTACCTAGGTACCCTAGATTGCAACGTAAAATACATGTAGCCAATCCGTATCAAGTTTACTATCCGACTAAGAGAATGGCCTAACTCCACAAATGTGACCGCGAGGCGGGGTTGAGGAGAAGGGCTACAGGAAGCACGGCCTATGTCTTCACTGCAGTAATGCACCACTCAGAGGCAAACTAAGAGCAGTTTCTAGCTGTTGGCATTGTCGCATGCAGTTTTAAAAATCGGCGTTTTGACGCAAAAACATATATGAATCCTAAACTCGACTTTCCTATTTAGGAAGAATTCTGGTCTGGTCATCTCTGGTCTTTGGTCTCAGACTTCTTACTATATCGGCAACGCATTTGGATGTAGCTGTCGATAAATTGGTAAGGAATGACACCCAGGCACTTTTCTTGTCGCATCTACATAACTAGATAATACATTGCAGGCTCAGCAAAATCTGAATATACAATGGATCGTTGAAAAATTCGATAGTCAGTTTCGTGATGTCGATCGTTTACAGTCACATGGTGCTCCAAGCCTGGCTGTAGAAATTGCCAAATCGGGAAAATTTCCTCGTTGGGTGACATCATACGATGTGCTTCGCGCAAAGCCCTAGGCAGAGAGAGAGGAAAAAAATTATAGAAGATAAACCTATGCATGCCATGTGTTTCTTGTGCAACACTAGCATTGTGCGGGGTTAAACCTAGGTCAAGGGAGGGGTTGCTGAGAGTACAGGAACAGAAGCGTGTCATACAGGTTATAATTCTCACTAGCCGTTCCAATTTATCAGCAAATCGCAGAAATTAAACGTAGAAATACTTGTGAGAGAGAGGGGTAATACGGTAATATCATGGACAATATCAGTATTCTGCAAATGAAATACTTATCTAGACTGGGAGCACAAACCAATCAGAAAAGAGTTGGTAGCAACAATAAATGAAAATAATAAAAGTAATCATATAAACGGGGAACAACAGGATTTTTGCATAGTAAAATACTAGCATGTATTCATTGCATAGACGTAGGGCCGGGGTCGTTTACCTATGGACCTAGGGTGTCACTCACCTGCTATGTAAGTCTGCGTAATTGTGTATCAAGAATATCCAACTACGAAGGTCTTTATTTAGTGTTTCTTAATCCAGGCAAGGAAATATAGCAAGTGACGAATACAACGCTGGTTAGATCCCATAGATCAGGTGTAGTATATACTACAGTACATATTCTTGAATGTTCCTGGGCATGCAACTACCTAGGTACCTAGGTACGATTCGCCATGTCAAATATCTAGAAAATTAAGAGCCTTCGTAATCGACCATTCCGTACGTAATTGTGTGATACCTTTCACTATGAAAAGATCCCAATGGACTAGTTCAATATCCCTTATCCATCTGGACTGAGCTTCGGGGCAAGCTCGTACTTGAGATTCCCGAAACGGCCGGAACGAGAAGTCCTCGCAGTGGAGCAGGGGTGATCAGCAGCAGCATCAGGAGACTTTGGAATAATGCATGCTCCCCGGGCTGTAATGCAACCTCGAAATTTTCCGAAGAGCCTGGGATATCTATCCATTAACTACTGTAACGAATCCCCACTCGGTGCACAATGCATTGCTCCCGCGAAACACCAAAACTGGGATTTTTCTTCTCTTTTTTGTTGGCCGAAGACGTCATCGACATACCCATATCAACGATATCCATGCGTTTTCTCGTCCGTCATGATTAGTAAATGATGCTAACAACGTGTTGCTCAGATGAAGTCGCACTTTCAGCATGGCTTCCCATTACTCCGCCTATCATCTCCGCACAGTGATGATCAAGTGCGTGCTGTGGGACACCGGGAATGGGTCCACGAAGTGCGCACGGCACAGCAGCGATCTAGTTGGCTATCTTGTTGTGCGTCTCAGTCCCCTCTACTTTTAAACCAATATTCTTTCCGCGTTGTCAGATTTCGTGCAGTAGCGGGCGACCAATTCGTTGTAAGTCATCTTTAGCGTTGTTACATGACATGCGGGGATTCGAAGGAGTACCTAGGTAGTATATCCACCGAAGAAGAAGGTTAAAGCTTTGCATAATCGAAGGTCGAACAAAAGCAGGTATAAATATACCAGTATATACCGCTTTAGCTGTCCGGATAATCTCATATCCTCGTGTCAATCGCTGACAGAAGGAAGAAGACAAGGATATAGATATCCAGTTTGCATTAGTCTCTTCATTTGTATACTCCTAAGAACTTCAATCTGCCCCTAGGAGTCTGTGCGTGTCCCCAACTCTGGGACTGGCCAAGATGAAGGTCACTGGTGTTATATCTATGCTGGGCTCACTAGCCTCCATTATGGGAGAATCGACGTTCACGCCAATCAAACCTCCTTCTCAGCCGCTAGCAGTTCGATCACCTTACCTTAGTACCTGGCAGGCTGCTGGCAGTGGTGGTGGTAACGGCGGATACCTCGCCGGCCAGTGGACCACTTTCTGGAATGGCAGAAATCTTGGCTGGCAAGGATTGATTAGGGTTGACGGCACTACCTACAACTGGATGGGTGCTATGAGTGACGGTCCTGCTGCTGCTACCCAGACGGCTTATCAGTATACTGCCACGCGCAGTATTTACACTATGATTGTCGACGGCGCAGTTGAGCTGACTATTACCTTCCTTTCCCCTATTACCCCCGATGATTGGAAGCGCCAATCTCTTGTCTTTTCGTACCTGAATGTCTCCGTCGTTTCAATTGATGGTAAACCTCACGATGTCCAGCTCTATGCGGACATCACCGCTGGTACGTTGTGCCATCAGTCCATACTGATGAACTTGATTGCGGAAAATGGATTTTGCTGATTGTTAGCTTTAGAATGGATCTCTGGTGATGATACAAGCATTGCCGAGTGGAAGTACGGGAAAACGAATGATGATGTTGTTTACCACCAGATCTACCGCCAGACACAAGAGGCTTGGTCTGAAATTTCTGACCAGACTGAATTTGGTTACTGGTACTGGGCGTCCAAGTCACAACGGGGCTACTCGTACCAGAACGGCCAAGATGTCGTTGTCCGTGGCCAGTTTATTGATAAGGGAGTTCTTGCCAATGCTCAAGATACTGACTACCGTGCGATTAATGACAACTGGCCTGTCTTTGCTCATGCATTTAACCTAGGCACCGTCAAAGATACGCCAGTCTCTCGTTTGTGGTCTATCGGTCTGTGTCAAGATGAACCTATTCAGTTCACCGAAGCGTCTGGTATTGTTCCGCAGACTTCATATTACCTCAACTACTTTGACAACCAACTTGAGGCTGTATGTGTATTACATTTTCTCGGATCTTTTATTAGAAAATTACTCATGCTAACACAAGGGCTTTATTTCCAGCTAAACTTTTTCCAAAATGACTACACCACAGCCCTTGGGCTATCGACTGCATTGGATGACAAGCTTCAAACAGACTCCGTCAACGCTAACGGCCAGAACTACGCAACTCTGACTACCCTAGGCCTAAGACAGGCATTTGGTGCCCTTCAATTTACCGGAACAATCGAATCACCTCTGATTTGGCTGAAGGAGATCTCTTCTGATGGCAACATGAACACCGTGGATGTCATTTTTCCAGCCCATCCGGCTTATATCTATACCAACGCTACTATTTTGAAGTATTTGTTAGAACCACTGTTCATAAATCAGGAATCGGGTCTATACCCGAACAAATACGCTATGCACGATGTTGGTTCCCGTTATCCCAACGCTACAGGATACCCTGATGGCAACGACGAGGCTATGCCACTCGAAGAATCTGGCAATATGCTCGCCATGAGCTTAATTTATTACGCAGTATCAAAAAATACGACCTTTCTCGAAACTTATTACAACCTGTTGACTCAGTGGACAGAGTATCTCATCGAGGATTCTTTGGTCCCGGCTAATCAGGCCTCAACTGATGATTTCGAGGGTGCCCTCGCGAACCAAACAAATCTCGCCATCAAGGGCATCGTGGGCATAAAGGCCCAATCAATTATTGCTAACTTGACCGGGCGTGTTGTCGATGCTCAGAACTACAGCGACATTGCCGAGAGCTATGTTCCGCAATGGATCAATTTCGCTAACGACACTACTGCCAATCCACCACATTTCGAGCTAAACTACCACAATGTAGGTGTTGTCTCCTATTTACTTTTTTTTCTTCCGAAATGTCTAACGTTGCCAAATAGCTGAGTACCTGGTCTATTCTCTACAATACTTTCCCAGACAAGGCTATGGGCCTAGGCATCGTACCTCAAAGTGTTTATGATGAGCAGAGCAACTTCTATGCGACAGTAATCCATAATTTTGGATTGGCAGTTGACACTCGCCATAACTGGTCCAAGAGTGACTGGGAGATCTGGGGAGCGGCCACCAGCAACAGCAACACCCGTCAAGCCATTATCGATGCTGTTGCCACCTGGGTTGCTGATACCTCTGAGTGGCTGCCCTTTGGTGATCTTTATGAGACGTTAATCGGAGAGTATGTCACCAATCGTTGCTTTTCTATTTTTGCTTCGGACATACTACTGACATCTTTGTAGCTATATTTCCGGCATTGACTTCGCCAACTGACCAGTGCAAGGTGGAATGCTGGCTGTGCTTGTAGCTAACATGGGAATTACAGTCTAGAAAGGATATATACCCGTCTCCTTTTTGCACATGCATTCAAATGTATGATTTTTTACCTCGTGGCAAATGCCGACATTTGCGGACATTTTCCAAGACTCTACTGCTGTCACTCGGCTTTTAAGTAGCCAAAACGGTATAAAACATCATAGAAATGTGGACATTTTTCTATCTATTCAGAGCCATCAAAAATACTTATATACTAGTATTAAGGTGACTAACTAGGTGAAGAAACCTCCAATTGTGATGACATTTCATGCATTCAAGCAAACATACAGCATCCTTGTCACTAAATGTCCCTTTGCCTGCCTCGGAGATCCTTAATTTTCTCCATAATACCCTATACTTTTAGCTTATTTCTTTGGATAGAACTGATTATAGACACCTAGGTACACAAATATGCGGATGTAGCTAAGTATCTAACAGTCGACCTAGGTGCCTGGCTAGGATTCGTGTTCCCCAGTTTACTAAATTGGAATACATTTATTTTATGAGTCTGAAGAACTACAAAAGGTACAATACAGCTAAACTGGAAAGGACAAGATGATGAAATTTATCCTACTCCCAATTAATCAACCATGCCTAGGCGTGTTGCGCTTTTTGCATGCTATTATGAGGACAAGAAATATGACTGGTAATGATAGCAGTTAATAACCAAAAATAAACTTGATTCATAATCAACCAGGTTGAGTTCTAGCCAGAACTTGTAAAAGTCGTCAACACTTGTACCTTGTGCTGTGACATAGTAGTAACAGATTGGAAGGTAGGCAAGAATGTAACCACTCGATATTCAAACAGAATCCCTGTCAAATGTGCTGAAGCACAATCCAAAGCTCAACATCTCTCGTAGCAGACTGAGCAATGGTTTAGCTTGCAAGGAGCAGGAACAGGACAGTACAGCTCAACCATTCTGGGTGAACACACAATTCGCCGCTCATTGCTGAATTGTTCACTCCCAAGACAATGTATATCGCATGGTACACAAAAGAAGCAGTAAAATCCACAACTGTACACCGCTAAAACAACGCGGCAGATATCAGGAGATCTTGCGTCGAACTGGTTGACGACTGTGGGCCGTAACCTAGGGGGACCGAAGAGTTGTTTCGGGATACCGGTTGGTGAAATCCGCCTGAGATCGATCAATCTAGGAAAGGAACTCCATACGCGCGAGTTCGGGCTTAATGCGGCATGATCGAAAAGGCGAGAGAAATTCTGTACTTCTGTTGATTGGTCTGAATTGCCAGTGGCCGAGCTGGCGACCGTACTGCTAGACAAATGTCTTTCCTGGGAAGCTGATATTTAAAGACAAGACATTAGCTCTTTGTTCACAGATAGGAAGTGTAATCATGAACCATGATCCAAGGTAAACACTCTATACCTCCTTGTGGCATGATGATTAAATCTGCATAGTTTCAAATGGATGGGTAAAGCTTTATCGTGTAGCTGGCTTATTGCTGGTTTGTTATGGGACACCGTGAGGAGAATGAGGCGAAGGGGGAAAATCTTAGAAGACAAAAGATATCCTTAAAATCTTTTTGAATATCTTTGTAAACAATGTAAGATACAAGTCTTCTTAATATAGAGCGCTGGGCAACCCTATAGACCATAGACCATAGCAGGGACGCGCCTTCTGCCAAAGACATTAATATCTTTTCATCTTTCATTTCTTTACTTTCCACATTTTGACTATTACAGCAAGTAATAACTTATTTTATATCACTCTCTATATTTGAATATTAGTCAATTAGTATTGAGTAGTTATTATGATTTTCCTTTAGAAAGTATCCACTTGTCAAAAGCTGATCATGAAATCCATCCTATTCATGATTCACATGAATGCATCATTAGGATATATCATGCAAAGTACTTAGAGTAGAGGAGGGGGATGCCTCTACTATAATAGTCTGTTTCCTTTTCTAAAAAAAATTTCAATAGAGAGCCATGAATCATGAAAATACCACTGACGCCATGAAGGAAGTGCGAGGCGGACTTTTCCGGGATTAATATTAACTAAGTATAGAGCTTGATTCCTCAGGCAATAAACAGACGCCCTGTGATCTATTTTTAGATGGGCACTTTGTTGATATGTATGATATATGAGTTAGTGCCATCTTCCAATAAAGCTAGCATCTGCAGCACCGTAAATATGTCCTCCATACCTACCTACGTACACATCTCATGTATTACACAACGTTCGTTTTGACACTTTTCAAATTTTCGCAAGCACCAGCAAACTCATGCTCAGTCATTCTCTCCTCATCTGTGCCACAAAGGCAGGGCTTTTACCACACGGGCGTCGAGATAAATCCAAGGTCCACTTCGAGTTTCTGGCTAGCCAGAGCTTTGTAAATGTAGTGAAACACCAGCCCCTACATATCGATTCTGCTTGGAGTCTTGGTACATGCCTAACACAATCAAGATTACAATCCATCCTCCTATACATCGATATACTGGGACATTCGCTCAAGAACTAGCATACCGCATTCCGAATGAAAAATAGCCCTCAAGCGCGTCCCGTCCCACGGCACAATTTTGGTGTCATCAGACGAATATAGTAGCGGTCTCTCTCCACGATTTGGCATCTTTGCCCACGGAGCTACCCCTGAGCCCACGATTGTCAGCATGTCCTGTGCGCTGAGGGGCGCCTTGTCGTTGGGCGTTAGAAGTATAAGGATTGCTAAAAGTAACATAGACAAACAATTCGCCTAGATTTCCTCTTACTGGCCAGCTGAGTACGCCCCAAATTATGCCTTTAATAGCACGTGTATTGAGAATGGCGATATCAACTAGGGTCAGTCAGGCTGCTCGCCTTGACAAGGTGCTTGAATAGAGCCATGTGAGGTTAACCAAAGGCGCAACCCATTTTTCCACGCCACATATGTTGTTTAAAGGGAGCAATTTCCATTGGGTCCTTTGAACGGTATGGGTGCATGATTACAAGTACCTTCGGAGTCTGGATTATGATTTTATATCCTCGTGGGTGGGATCAAACAATCTACTGAATATTTTGAAAGATATCTATAACAGAATAACTGAATAAAGTGTATAAAAACTAACTAGTATAGTTCGTAAATGAAGAGGAGTAAGTTTCAGAGAGACTTATAAGTATGGCGAATTGATATATGTTCACAACCTTAAATGAGATATGAATATAAAGCAAACTTGGAACTTCTCGCAAGATTTTTGTTTATTTTAGCTAATTAGGTACATAGGTACCACTCAATAAAGGAGCGCGCTGTAGATATGGATGCATGCACAGTGTTCTTACCAAATCTGATGGCTCAAACAAAGTGACGGACATTCCCTTCATATCCTAATAAATCTCTTTGTTTCGATATAATGCTCCAGGCCTTGCTCAGTCAACAGGGCTGATATAAGACAGATGATTATCTGGTTTCTCTTCCCTGTTCTCTTCTCTTCGTATTCTCCCTGACAGATACATGCCTATTTATCGTTGCCAACTGCTCACACAAGCAATCTCAAGGTTGACTCACATATTTGCATCATACTTACATCAAATTATCTGAAGATAGCCTCTATTTTGGCTTCACTAAAATGAGCGACATACCTTCCATGCCGCCTGTTCTGGAAAGCCAGCCATCAAATCTATCTGAAGACGAGGAATTGTTGAACTATCACGTTGCTTTGCTAAAGCCTAACGATCTTGCACATGATAAAGACCGGTCTATAATTTCGCCAATAGTAACGGGTGGTGCCCTTCGAAGTGGAAGCATGCACTCAGGGATTCCACAGTATGGTCTTCTTGCTGGAGTCATCCCAGTACTGAACAAAATTGATATCAACGCTGGAGCCCGGGAGAAACAGGATCCTCGGATATTCTTCAATGTGTCACCTCCTTCAAGTACATTTATCTGCGGATCTCAAGGGTCTGGAAAGAGTCACACTTTGTCTTGTTTACTTGAAAACTGCCTCATACCATCAAGAATGGGAAAACTCCCGAATCCTCTCACTGGGGTTGTGTTTCATTACGATACTTTCATCAGTGACGAGATGGGCAGTCCATGTGAAGCCGCATTCTTGTCCTCGAATCCAGCCGCCAGAGTGAGAGTGCTTTGCTCACCTACAAACATCAGAAGCATGCAAGTAAGTCGATATTCAGTACGTATCAACAAGGATTCCAAGTTCTGACAATGCGACAGCTCACATATTCGCGTTTCCAAAACGTTGATGTCCAGCCGCTCGAGATTGACCAGCAAGATCTCAATACAAAGCGCATGCTAGACCTGATGGCGGTAGAATCATGTGGAGGTACTGTGCCTTTATACATGCATACCTTGCAACGTATCCTCCGCGAAATGCGGATGATTCAGCAACAGACAGGTTCCAGATTTGATTACCTTGACTTCAAGGCTAAAATTCTGGAAAGTGGCTTAACGCCCACTCAGCTTGAGCCATTAAGGCAACGTCTTGATGCGCTCGAGAGCTTTATGCCACGGACACAAACTGTAATTTCTGTTCATGGTTCACTTGGTAAAAAGAAGGAAACAGCTGCAGTTACGGGCACTCAATGGAAGCCAATGGTAAGAGAAAACTGAGAGCTATGGCTCTGGACAAGAATGCTGATGACTCTTAGCCGGGCCACCTCACGATTGTGGATCTATCCTGTCCATGTATCTCTCCCGAAACCGCCTGCGCATTGTTCAACATTTGCTTGAGCATATTCCTGGAAAAAGACCCAACTGTTGGCCGCGTCGTTGCGCTAGACGAAGCACACAAGGCATGTCTAATTCACTACTGTGTATTATTCTTCAAGTCCAAGACGTAACTAATTATTCGAGCAGTACATGAACTCATCATCAGAATCCGAAGCCTTCACTAACAATCTTCTATCTGCCGTACGGCTTCAGCGTCATCTTGGGGTCCGAATCATTATCTCAACGCAGGAACCAACTGTGTCCACGGCATTGCTAAATCTTTGCTCCACGACGATTGTCCATCGATTCACTTCCCCGGAGTGGCTGCGTACCCTACGCAAACATCTTGCCGCTGCCGCCAATGATTCGCCTGGATCCGACAAAGAATCAGATGGCGCGGAAGAACAGGGTGATACTTCGCTTTTCAATCGAATTGTTCGATTGGACGTCGGTGAGGCCTTGCTATTTTCTCCAACCGCCATGGTGGATGCACAAGAAGAAGATGGACAACTGTGTTTTCGTAACTTGGGAGACGAATTCCTGAACATCAGGATCCGCAAGAGACTTACTGAGGATGGCGGTCGAAGCATCTTATCGTTGTAGCCAAATATGGACTTCTGCATAGGTATTTTGATTCTACTGCAGTCTTGTTTATGTTGCATCACCTATCGATTTGACAGCTTTATTTCATGAAATGGCCTTGATTCATATGTCGTATCTGGATAGAATGTTAATCCTCAACTCTGTTTAATTTTAACAAAAACCTCACTATAGATGTTTGATCACATATAGTCCCTTGAGCTGAAATCTACCCAGGTAAGTAGGCATCTCTGACCCCGCTATATTTACTGTCCTATCTCTAGACATGATATTGGAAGTCCTTGGCTACCTACTGATTGGTGATTGATTAATGCATCATGACCTCCGCGAGTCATAACTGCTGTAAATCTTCCACCTAAAGCGAAGATGAAACTGTCTCTAATGCTATTTGAAGAAGCAACTGTCAATGCAGCATCACCTACAACACACAACCTACGATATTGCGACTGATAAGGCCTTAAGAATGGCATTTCATCCGTTGTTTTCTCTGCCACCACATTTTTGCCAATTGCTCTAAGTTCCATACGCCACGGGAACTTCATCGGATAGCATGAAATAATTTTCCGCTCAGCATACTCCTATGAGGACGAGGCGCGATCAAAGCCGATTCTTTGATTCATCTTTGTTGGCCTGCTATCTACCTATAGTCCAGAGGGTTAATCTTGGGCGCACAAACAAATGATACAAACAAGCAAGTATGATCGTGCGACGTGAGGCAGGTTTTGGAAACTTTGCTATAGGCAGATTAAGTCAACGACCGGGTTGCAGAAAGTGCTTTTTTCAATTAGATTGAGGCTGGACCGTCCGAATTTAATAGCATAATAACATCCATGAGCTGCTAATTTATCTTTCCATGTTAGCTCTGAAATGGATTGATTGCGCTCTTCATCGTATGATGTCATTTCTCGGCTCTCCGCAAAGCTAAGTTCAGGTTCAGCCAATCAGCAACTTCCCCGCATTAACACCTCAGGCAGGGGCCGCAGGGATCAACAACCTCAATTCGTGCATCCTGTAAACAAACGTCTTCTTTTCTATATCATCATTCTATCCTACAACAAACCATCTTTGTATGCGATCTCGTGTATTAACCGGGTAGTTAGTCCCTCGGTGTACTATTAAAGCTACATCATGTCACAAATCTCGGACTACTTCGCAGATCTGGTCAACAAGGTAGAAGAATGGGTCGTGTTTACGCGAGATGTTATTGATCAAACACCATTGCGGACTCTGGCGGGCGTGGCTGGAATTATCTCATCGGTGTCTACATCTGCTACGTACACCAATATTGCCTGTCCTGGATATTTGCTGAAAGATGTGGCCCAAACGACTGCTTCACTGACTGCAACCCTGCAGTTAGCCGGCGAGCCATGTAATTTGTACGGGCCAGATATTAAAGACCTAAAGCTGTTGGTCGAGTACCAAACTGGTAAGTTGCTCAACATTCTCCTGGCAGATATATCCCAGGACAAGAAAGACAATAAAACTTACCAAGAGAGGTTGCAGACGGCCGTCTCCACGTTAAAATTTATGATACTGCAGAAGACGTCTATCAAATTCCGCCTCAAGTGCTCTCATTCCCCCAAGGAAACAATAGCACAGCCAGTCCGCTGCTCAAGTTTTCATTTACCGAGACTCCTTTTTCATTTGCAGTACAACGTAGCGACACTAACGAGACCTTATTTGATACTTCTGCTGACCCTTTGGTTTTTGAACCACAATATGTGCATCTGCGCACGTCGATGCCATCAGACCCTAATATTTATGGATTAGGCGAGGATGTGGATTCATTCCGCCGACAAACAAATAACTACAAGAGAACAATCTATAATGTAGGCGACGCTTTCCTTCCAAAAAACGCCAATCTATACAGCAGTCATCCCATATACTTGGAAATGAGGGAAGGCAAAGCACATGGAGTATACATTGCCAACAGCAATGGGATGGACATTTTTATCAATAAAACAGAAACTGGCCAACAATACCTCGAATACAATTTGATCGGAGGTGTTCTTGACTTCTATTTCTTCGCAGGCCCTGGTCCTCTTGACGTGGGAAGGCAATATGCCGAGGTTGTGGGCGTGGTAAGTTTGCACCGAGCTATTTTATATTAGATATTCCAAATACTGATCATTATTAGCCCGCAGAGCAAGCATATTGGACCTACGGCTTCCATCAGTGTAAATATGGGTATGAGGATGTGATGATGGTAGCGGAAGTGGTCCAGAACTACTCACAGGCAAACATTCCTCTAGAAACAGTGTGGTCAGATATCGATTATAGTAAGTTCTTATTTTCAACTTATCATTTCTTTAAATTATATTTTTGGGAAATGTAAGCCATCCTGACCATATAGTGAACCTGCGACAAACTTGGACTTTGGACCCCGATCGATTTCCTCTGCACAAAGTCCGCGAACTTGTAACGTATCTCCATGACCATGATCAACATTACATCGTCATGGTCGACCCACCAATTTCGGTCGATGATCCAGTCTCCTACAACAAGCTAATACAGAGTGAATCCTACTTTAGGAATAACGATGGCTCCGTGTTTTTAGCTGGCATGTGGTCTGGTGCTACGGCGTTTGTCGACTGGTTTCATCCAAATTCACAGGAATACTGGAGTGGACAGATTTTGTCCTTTTTCGACAAGCAGACAGGAGTGGATGTTGATGCAATCTGGATTGACATGAACGAGGTGTTTCTTCCTCCAATGCATAATCATGAAGTCCTACTAACAGTGGTATCTTTTCTTTGTAGCCTGCTAACTTTTGCCCGTATCCCTGTGAGAATGCGATTGAGTGGGCTAAAAATGCTGGCGTACCTCCAGCGCCACCATCATTGCGAAAATCATGGCCCCAATTACCTGGTTTCCCAGATGACTTTCAGCCTCCAAGCACCCAAAGCCTTAGCAAACGACAAGCCTATGGCAAACGTCTTGGGCTTCCCGGTAGAGATCTCTTGAACCCACCTTATCATCTTGGAACAGTCGATGGAATTATTTACGGAGGCTCCATATTTACCGATAGGTACCAGTATGGCGGATATGCTTTTTACGACACCAAGAACTTGTTCGCATCAAGCATGATGCAGGCGACAAGAAATGCCATGTTGGAGCGACGACCTAATAAGCGGCCTCTTATCATTTCACGGTCATCTTTTGCCGGAGATGGCAAGCGTTCTGGACACTGGACTGGTATGTAGTTCACCCGACGCAGTCATGGTCACAATTTCATCGTTGCATTATCAAAGAAGACACTGAAGGAGAAATGAGAATACAACTAATTCAAATACATATTATTATCTAGGAGACAATATCTCATCCTGGGATCACTACCGAATTTCAATTCGACAAAACATGGAGTTTGCAGCTATCTTCCAGATGCCAACAATCGGTGCTGATGTATGTGGCTTCAACTTCGAGACATGGGAAACTCTGTGCACGCGATGGGCTGTCCTAGGCGCATGGTATCCCTTCTACCGCAACCACGCCGACATCACCGCGCCATTCCAAGAATTCTACCGATGGCCACAAGTAGCCGATGCAGCTCGTGCAGCAATCAAGACTCGTTACCAACTACTAGACTATTTCTATACTGAATTCCACTATCAGACAGTTGACGGCACGCCGAGTACTATCCTACCCTTATTCTTCCTGTATCCAAATGACCCAAACACATTGGATATTGAGCTGCAATTTCTCTACGGTCCTTCGCTCCTCGTCTCCCCAGTCACAGACGACGAATCAACTACCGTCACATTCTACCTACCCGCCGATACTTGGTATGACTTCTTCACTGGCGAGAAGTTATCTATTCCATCATATTCCTCGTCATCTTCTCAAGGCACCTGGATCACCCGCAACAACGTCGCCTACGATGAGATCCCCGTCCACGTCCGCGGTGGATCGATCATTCCCATACGTGTTGATGGCGCCAATACAACCACGCTATTACGACAGCTCGACTTTGAGCTGATCATTGCTCCCGGAACGGACGGCTTAGCGCATGGGAGATTATATCTGGATGACGGAGAGAGTTTGGAACAGCCGACCACCGAGGATGGACGCCATGCTACGAGTGAGATTTCTTTCACCTACGACTCGCAGACAGCCAAGTTGCATGTTCGTGGTCGGTTTGGGTACGAGACGAGCGTTAAGATTGCTAGTGTCTCGGTCCTTGGAGATGCGAAGACTAGAAATAATGCGGATCAAATACCAGCATCGGTTCGATTCCAGTATGGTCGGACGGTTTCTATAGATAGACCGCTGACTGGTGAATTCAGCTTGTACATTGGTTGAGAAAATCTGAAATGTATCGATGGATTCACGATAATTGTATGTATGTGGTATGTACCAAACAATGCGGTGATTAGTACAGCTGAAAATGTTGTTGTCCTCGGTAGACATGGTATCAATATATACATGAAAAATTAAAATAACAAAAAAGGGGGCGACCTCACATATTGCGAGGACGAAGAGAAATTATTAAAGGTAAACCTCTATTTACGTCAACTCCTTTATCGTTCCAAATCGACACCAACGCTGGACACGTTAAAAATATAATACCGTCATATCACATGACCTGAAAGACAACATCACTGGGATATCGTAGAAAGGGAGAAAAAAAAAGTCAGTGAAAAAAAAAAAAAACACAATGAAGTCGAAAATTTATATGACCACTTGCTCGCCAGTTTTCAGCGGCAGTGTGGTATCAGTTGCATTAACAAGGGTATGTTCCAGCTGCTTATGGAACTGTTCATGTAATCGGAGAGCCGTATATTGCGTTACTGCATCCTGCAGCGCAGACAAAGTCTGGCCCTTATCTTGCCAGAAATGGCGCACAAACTCGCCGGTACAGCCAAGCTCAGCTCTGCTAGGATAGCCGTTCGCCTCTGCGCAGGGTAGCGAGATTACCTCAGACCCCGCCGAATATTCGTAGCGCAGATAGTTGCTGAATGCTGCCTGTTCGTGACTCCACGCATAGCGCCACTTGGAGCAATTCGCATATCGGTCTTCGGTCACGCAGTCTTCCCAAATATCAAACATCTCGGTGGTGCGCTTGCTTGCCTGGGCGATAATGAAGCCTGTATTGAGGTTCACGTTTCCATGCACATCGTTATTGTAATCAGCAGGCGGGTCCAGTGCCATTGCAATTAAGGTCTCGCTAGTGATGTTCCAGTGATTGAAAAGCCATTCAAGTGGGAGATGGTGGTGGTTGAAGACAGCGTCGGCGTCCATGAAGACAACATAGTCGTATGTCTTTAGGGCTTCGCGGATCATAGGTACCTTGACCCATGTTTGATGTCGGTCAGTGTAACTAGGAGCCTGAATGAACTTGTAATCGTAGCCATGGATCAATGCTAAAACGAGTCTTCGTCAGCACGTGCTAGTAACCAATGCCCTGAGTACGTAGTTAAAACTAACCGTATAGATAATGGCCCAGCATGCCGGCCGTGTGGGGGGTCAAGGCATGGTAGTCAATCTCTTCGCGCATTATCCCGCCCTCTCCATCTAGTGAGCGGGTATCAACGTCGAGTATAAGAACATTCTTGCCAAGTGGCTTAGTGAATCGCGGGGCTTGAGTGAGTTGGTATTCCACGTGGTTGTCGCCGATGAATGACTCGGCAGTGATGGGGTGGATGAAGGGTCTGTATATTTGCGGAATCAAACGTCTCAGATCTGCGTGTCGAGAATCCGACGATGGCTTGATATCTTCCAAAGAATAACTCCTGTAAGAGCATTTCTATCAGTCCGAGCTGCGAGGCAAGATGCAAGGGGGCATTTTAGATGCAACGTACGATAGAATGTTGGAGTCGCCCAGGGACGGACTGTTATACGCAAGAATTATCACGAAAAACGTGACCAAGGCAAGCACGATCGACAGTGGCCATCGACAGTTTGCTGGCAGTCTGCGTCTTCGTTCAGGCGTCGGGAACTGCATGATCTCTCTCAGCAAGCGGCCCTTCCAGCTTCGCTTTTTCCTCGCACAGTTCTTCAAAAACACAAGTTCAAACAGGGAGGGAAACTAATTTACCAAAAAGTCGAAGGACTCCGCTTTGCGAGACATGTCATATACGTACTACGTAGTACTATCAGATTCGGAGTACGGAGTACGGAGGAAACGAAATGAAGGCCGGAGAAATGCTAAAACGAAAGTGGGCGTCACGAGATTAAAGCAGGCATGAGATGTGATTTAGCAGCGAGCGACGACGATCGTGTTCGATCGATGAACGAGAGACGCAAAGAGCAAAGAAAAGAAACGAAAGGAACAAGAGAAGAGGACTCTTGGGTGGAACGACAGAGAGACGCAAAAGTAAGACAACATGAGCTTGGGACCAAAATGACGAGGTCGATGGAAGCGTCGTGTCGTTGGTTGCAGGGGGGGCAAAAATTCGGTTGGTGAGAATATGAGATGCCGCATGCAGCCAGGCGCAGCCTCAGGCCGATAAGGAATGTTATGCAACCGTGGGCTGTGAGAATACGCTAATGCAGCCAAGCCGGACTAGTAAATTACTAGCGCCAATTTTCATACAACCAATTACCAGAAACTGATGCGCGAATTCGATGGCACCTGTCACCAAGAATTAAATCGGTAACATTTGTATTTTACAATGACGGCGTTACCGTTTACGGACAGGGGCAAGGCTTGGCACCAGCCACCCATGGCTTCAAGCCAATCATTGTCGCAGCTCGCATATCGTTGCGCCCCGCACTGCCACAATTGGACTAGCCTCACGGACAGACCCGTATTCCAAATCCGGCTAGGGTTACAAACTTACGATAGTCTATAGTTAGTAGTCTATTATTAGTCACTGACTTTTCTTACAAGATGTCACACTTTAGACTTTAGTACTCTACTGAGTCTACTCCATACGAAGTCCTTTAACTACCACTGTACGCCTTGATATACAGATATAGCAACTGGTCTATCCCGGATCGTCCTTCGGCGAAACTAGCCGGTAGATACGCCACGAACAGCTCTGCCTGTCTCCATCTTGGCATCTTACAATCTTACAACGGTAACACACTGTATTACTAGTACGTACGACTACGTACTACTTACTAGTACTTGGCATTGCAGCCGCACTGTGCACCCGGTCAAGGGAGTCACCGCCCAATGAACATTGAACAGAGCCTCACAGGGATTTTAGCTGACATTCGGCGTGGATCCTCGCAGGCCTCGCTTGTGATGAAAGACGAACTGCAGCTCACAGCTCAGCTACGGAACTGAGTAGCCAAGCTGAACCATAGGGCTCAGCCCAAGAAGCACGAACACCAGGCAAATTTACCGATCGCATTTAAAATTTGATAATTACTTAGTCTTTACTAGTTTCTTCGCTATCCGAGATTCGAGAGAGTCAACTTAGTCGAGACACTGCCAAACTACTAAACTAGCTCCGTAGCATACCAATCTTCAATCTGAGACAACCTCGTAAATTTTTATGCCGCCCACTCAACAACCACTTGGCACTTTAGCCACATCTATGCAAGCGAGCGTGATTGGCAATTGCTGACCCGGAAGCACATGGTTCTTAACTTCTGGTAAGACATGAGAATCTGGTCGCTTCTTGGCAATTCTGTAGGTGCTTTGGTTGCAACTTCCTGGTCCAGTTAACAGCTACGTTAGTAGTCACTATTTCCGGATGCGGCCGGAGTCCGAATGCCATTATTATCCGACACGTCTTGTCTTGTAGTAGACTTGTACGGACTCCGGAGTATAATTTAATACGTACAAGGGAGAGCCAAGTAATCAAATCCAATGGCCCTCAGCGACACACTATTCAAACCAATCATCATCGCAGGACCAGCTGCTTGGAATTCGCTGACGGGCCAGTGACGGCTCTTCAGTTAAGACAAAAGGTTTGTCAGGTTGGTTAGACCTAGCTACGTACTCAGCCGCAAAAACTTAGGATAACCGATGAATCATTCCAACAAAGATTTTGTTTCACTAACGATTCATTCATCCAACCCCTGAGAACTCTCCATCCTCATCAGAGTCATCACCCATTGCCCACGGAACGAAACAAGACTGTGACTCTAATGGCAGTAGAGTCGCTGTTTTCTAGGATCATTATTGTAGTTTTATTCCAGTGATCCTTTTCTTGAACCGTTCCTTACGGAGCGCTAGCTCAGAAAATTCGCCCGCCATGTCGACTGAGGAACAGAGTCAGACTTTGCCTATAATCGAAAAAACGGAGGAGACGAGAAAAGGTCTACATCCCGTATTTTTTATCATGTTAGTGAATGCACTCCTCGACTTGGAAAAAGAAATCTTCGGCCGCACACATTGCACTTCATCCGCTAACTTCTCGTAGAGCTTGGATTGCTCTAAGCTCTTGTTTGATTCTTTATAATAAGCAGGTCCTTGGTTATGGAGGGTTTGGTAAGTGTTTCCGTTTCCATCATGTGGTGCATTTAGTATACAAAAAATGTGCTATTCGACTCGAGAATTCGGACTGACCAGCCATCCATCACAGCTTTCCGTAAGTCGCGACACACCCTGGAGTATATTCTGTTGAGACAAACCTGTTATATCTAACAAAAATCCAAGCCATACTTTTAACAACATGGCATCTCACATTTGCTACAATCATGACTCAAATCCTCGCCCGATTCACAAGCTTCCTCGACGGCCGCAAGAGAGTCAAAATGACTGGCCGTATATACCTCCGTGCCATCGTACCGATTGGCCTCTTCTTTAGCTTGAGTCTGATATGCGGAAATGTGACGTACCTTTATTTGAGTGTACCATTTATCCAGATGCTCAAGGTAACTTTTTCCTAACTCGACATTCTCATTTTTACCCTGTTGAGACTGATCAAAACTATATAGTCCACAACTCCGGTTGTCATACTCTTCTTCACCTGGACATTCAAACTCGAGCCCTATAGCTCCAAACAACTATTCAACGTGTGCATAATTGTACTCGGAGTTATGATTTCCTGTTTTGGTGAAGTTGATTTTATCTTAGTGGGAGTGCTCTTCCAAATTGGAGGCATTCTCTTTGAGGCCATCCGCCTTGTCATGGTCCAGCGTCTCTTAGCATCAGACGAGTTCAAAATGGATCCGCTGGTCTCCCTTTACTATTTCGCGCCAATCTGCGCTCTGATGAATGGCGCGGTAGCAGCTGCTGTTGAGCTTCCTCGATTCAAATTGGATGATATATGGCATGTTGGCGTGTGGACGCTCATTGGCAATGCCGCGGTAGCATTCATGCTCAATATTTCGGTTGTTTTTCTCGTATGTGTCCTGGCATTGCGTCCTCTTCTTTTTTGCTTTTCTCAGCTTAACTAACTGGGTTTAACTGCCTTTAGATAAGCAAAACATCGTCCCTTGTGATGCGCCTCTGCGGTGTCCTTAAAGACATTCTGATTGTCATATCCTCGCTCATCCTCTGGAACACGCCATTGACTGCTGTGCAAGTTTTGGGATATACAATTGCCCTGCTAGGTCTAATCTACTACATGCTTGGATACGAGCGCATCGTGGGTTTCTCCTCACGTACGACCGGCATTATCAACAAATACAGAGCCAAGAGCCCTATATCCATTCTAGTCCTCCTACTTGTGGGATTTTTCATAGTGCTCGCAGTAACGGGTCTCTTGACTGTGAGATACGCTCCGGACAGCATACAGAATCTGAAAAGTTGGGTGTACTATACGACAGCGGGGGATGATACAACATAGATAGTTCTGCATTGCTATTTGCATCGTTGATGTTCTAAACGTGTATAATTAGTAGTTATTAAGGGAACCTACATCATCGCCTGGTGTGATGATGCTACATGTCCATTTCTTCCCATTAGACACTGTGAATCTAGACGTCTGGGTAGGATCTTAAGGTAAATTTAATACCTAGGTAATTAATGGGAGTGGAAGTTGTTAACTTGCGACTCAATAAATGCCTACCTAGGTAGCTAACTACGTCTGTACCTAGTTAGGTGTGGATCCTGAATGCCTGACAAGGAAGCCATTTATGAATTATTTGACATGATGTGAGCCAAACTAATATATAATTGGACCGTAGTAACTAGGTAGCAAACTAGTTTAGTTAGTTGATTAACTAGTAGTTTTAGCGACGATCCTTCATACCAGGTACAAAATGAACACGCGGGGAGGAAGATCAAAATTCTCGGCATTACAGAAGAGCCACCTTACCTTCTTAATACATTATGGCTGTCAAAGAACAGCTGGTTCTTCTCAGGGCACTTCTGGCTTCATAGGAGGACATATTCTCCACAGTCTTCTTACAGAAGGTTACCATGTTCGATGCGCGTGCGATCCGAGTGATCGGCAGCGTCTGAGAAACACAGCGCATCCAGTAACCAGTTAGGTATCATTTTCAACTGTCACGGACTTTACTAATCCCGATGCCGTCAACGATGCTGCCCAGGGCGTCTCCAAAATTATTCACACTGCTAGTAGTCCGTTTAATATCCAATGCATTTACCACGACAGTGAAATCGTGAAGCCTGCCGTCCTGGGAACATTGCAGGTTTCCTGCTCACATGACGCTGGATCCAAGTCCGCTTCTGTATATGGATATCCGGGGAGATTCTCCAAATCTATTAACGCTGCAAACGAGGAGGTCAGGATAATACGAGAGATGAGGCACGGCGTGTTTGTATGCAGCCTGTAGAAGACCTCATCAAATCCCAGCGTTGCGTTTACCTACTGCACGTCCAAAAAGCCGGCCCAAGAAGCTGCTTGGGACTTTATCAAATTCACTTTACCCAAGCCTGTCCACCCTGGGTTTTGGTCCCAATGTAATGTCCGATATTTCGCTATCGCATTTAAACGAATGTGCCGGCTGATTGACGGCTCTCTTTCGACCCGCCTCCCACAGACTACGCTGGCGAAGACTCATTTGAAGGCATTCGAGACTCCGGAAGCTGTCGGCCAATGATTCCTCATTGCCACCGGTCGCTTCAGTTACCAGACTACTTGTGTGGCCATCGGGGTATCGGCTGGTGGACTGGAGAAAAAGAGGATGAGTACGAGCTCGATTCAGGAAGGGTGCTGAAGTGCTACCTAGGTAGGCATTGAGTACACCCCGCTTAAACCTACCGTCAAGATTATGTATCACAACTGTTTGATGCAAGCGCCAGGGCCAAAGTATGACCCAGGAAAGAAGTTTATACAATGTACATAATCTCTCAGGTCATATTATTTTTGGAACTTTGAATGAAAGACAAGTGATTATTAGATTATCACTCAGAAACGCCGCCCAGATAGATGTTCGTGAGAATCACCTTGCTTCGTCTGGGACCAAACCCAATTCGACCTAGTGCCAGTCGGGCCTTAAAAGTTGAGGCTCCCGCGGCGTTTGGGATACTAAATATCACCTCTGCGGTATCATATGCCATCCGGAACATCTGAGAGCTTGCCGTTCTACATCGAAGTCGATACAAATGGTGGAAGGAATCCACATGATGGCACCATTTACAGCGGGATACAGAACTGGAGTCAAATCAAGGTCCGGTTGCCTGACATGCAAGTAAGTCGACTATTCCTTATACCTAGCGAACAACCCGTTTTTGTTGTTGTTCATGCTAAAAATTGGTCAGGAGTACGTTATGATATCCGTAAGATGTGCGGTCGTTGCTCTGGCCACTATGATAACATTATTTAGAAAGACGAGTCAAATGTGACGAGAGTCGACCGAATTGTCAGCGATGTTCCTCAACTGGCCGCAAATGCGATGGCTATAGGGTGTCGAGTCCTCCAACTAAATACTACCATCAGCTTTTCATTCCCCTTTCTTCTCTATCGAGACTTTGTTCCTCTGAGGATGACCGCGAAGTCCGATCCTTTCAATATTTTTATGAAAGAACGGTGCCTGCGCTGGCAGGCTATTGCGGATCCGAATTTTGGAATCGTCTTGTTTTACAAGTGAGCCAGCACGAGAAATCGGTATGGCATGCATTAATCGCTTTAGGGTCGCTTCACGAGAATTTTGAAAAGGAGCGGGAAATTCCTTGGATTGAATTCTTGCGCCAGGGGAAAAATACTTTTGCTATTCGAGAATATTTATCAGCTCTCAATGCCCTGTTACGTCCAACAGCCATAGCGCCCCGTCAATCTGTTCACGTTACAGTAGATGTCTGCTTGATATCTTGCATATTGTTTACGTGTCTGGAGGTGGGTTTATTTTCACTTGCTACCTAGGTATTACTTTATATAACTAACTCAGCGTGCCATCTAGATTCTCTCCGGCCATTATGGCCCTGCTATCAGTCACGCTCGAAGTGGTATCAGAATTCTCAGAGAAGTCAACTTTGATCCCAACTCTGGAACATTTCGTCATCCTCATCTCCTGCCGTCCACCGTGACGACGTTGGAAATGGAAAATATGCGCAAGATCTTTGCCCGCCTTCAAGGACAATCTTTAACATTAGTAAGTCGCCCAGGTGGTCTTCCATCGAGACTACCATCTTCAGGAAATACTAAGTCCCGACTTAGACTCGAAGCGACATGGATCAGCCGGCACAAGATCATAGGGAAATACCGGCAACCCCTCATCTTTCAATAGAAGTCCCAGAATCCTTCGCTTCCATTGCGGAAGCTCGTGACCACTTTGAAAACATTCATCGAATATGCATTCATCACTATCCCAGAATCATGAGTTCTGTAACAGGCACCGACGCGCTCAATATGTCAACCTATCTAATGCAGCAATATGGAGCTGTATATCATAAATGGTGCACTGCTTTCGAACGCTTCGGAAAGTCGCGTGCCGGGTCGCCAACCACCAAAGAACGCGTAGGCCTTAATTTACTCCGTCTTCACAAAGTCAGCGCGATGATGTACTATGAGTATGCAACGTCTACTGAAGCGGCACTTTTCTCCCAGGCGACAATGCCTTTTTCCTGGGATAATTATAACCATCACTTTGCAGAGATCGTCACCTTGGCGGAATCTGTAATTCAAAATTCTTATGACATTAATCTCTTTGATCATTCTAATGGAAGAGCCCAACCAACATTTTCTCTCGATAATGGTGTGGTCGGTCCGCTCTATAACGTCGCCACTCTGTGTCGCGATCCGGTCATTCGCCGTAGGGCTATTAGCGCGCTACGCTCAGCACGGCGGCAAGAGGGCATTTTCAATAGCGATCTCTGTGCGATTGTCGCCGAGAAGATCGTTTCAATCGAAGAAAATGCTGCCGAAAAGGCCATTTTAGATTATCGAAGCGATTTTCCGATCTTGCAATCTATTATCTCAGACACGAAGCTGGAAGAGCCGGCAATTGAGATTACAAAAAGCTCAGAAATACCCAATACCGCTCGCCTGGTATATGCCTACCCGAAATTCGACATGGTCAAGAGAGAGATGTCGTTGACAATTCGACAGTCGATGAAAGATGATATCAATATCCCATGGCCGGCGATGAACTTCCTAGTAGATGTACCAACGTAAGGCAATTGCCCTACGTCTACCATAAACGCCAATACTTTTTGTGAGGTCATCCCTACATATCACCTAGTTAGACATCTGCGGATAGGCTTTTATGGCCTATTGCAATGCAATTTGGTCCCATCTCATTGTTTTATATATACACGAGAGTAACGCAGCATCGATACTCGCTGTTGGCTGTGTTAAGGTTAATAGAGCTAGCCAGGGCTCTAAATTCTCATCGCGCCCCCAAAATACAGCCATCATGTCCTCCAGAGTTTCGGTTTCGGTCACGATTCCCAATGTTATCAAACACTGATCGATGTATTTCGTGAACTCCATAGTGTGGGACGCCTCTAACTGATCGATCAGAAGCCTCAAATTATCCTGCGTACGTGTTTGCATGATTTCCTTATGGATGTCCTGGCGCGAAAGTTTCAAAACGAGTTTTTCATGGTGTTTTTCCAACTTCTCCTTTGTCTCAGTCATTGATTCCTGCATTAGCTTAATCCTGGCAAGCACGCCCATGAAAAGTCTGTGGTTCATATTTGTTTGCTGCTCAGGAATGGTCAAGTCGTCCACTTTGCCTTGCGTAAGCCGGGAAAGGTGTAGGGCTTCGGTTACAATCTGCTGTACATCAGGTTCCTGCAGAGACAACTTTGCACAGCTGTATGAGATGAAAAACTGCGCGTATTTAAAGTCTATTTTTAATTTGGCTTGAGTGATCCCTTTGTGCAACAAAAGCAATTTCTCAGCTGAGACAATGGCGGAGTTTGAACGCCAATTTCTTGTGAGCTCTTCATTGAGGGAATCTGCGTGTGCTTGTTCAAAAGTGCTTTCCCAGTCCAAAAAAAATATCAAGGAGAGACTTGAGTTGCTACTTTGGCTCCAAATTGTTCTCAAGCAGCGTCTTAATGACAGACAGTGAAGTTGGATCATCAGTCGAGGACAGCTTGATCAACTCCAGAAGCAAAGTCGCAAGTAGATGAGCATTCTGTGATCCGGGATACACATTGTGGGCCATCTGGTCTTGGGTTGGTGTATCAGTGACTGAACGTGCAAGAACTTTTTCATTCCACTCTTGGCGCCTGTCAACCAGCTTTGTAGAGGCAGACCGGTATTCTGGAAAGAAAAACACAAGATCCAAGTACCCACACCGCAGAGCGGTCTTATGGTCAACTTCGTAAAGCACGTAGTATTTGACTCCACCAACACTGAGGAGTGACGACACGAAAAGCGAGCTGATCTTGTACTGGTCGCAGCACATTAGTCGGTAGGCTATTTCCAACCTGGCCCCTGGTTGCAAATTGTGCCACTGTTTTCTCGTCGATGCCACGCGGGAGCAGCCCAACGAACAAGAATTGCGTTTCATCTGCATCTGGTGCCTTCTTCTCGACCTCATCATTGATAGCTGTTGGTTCGGTATACGCTTGATACCAGGGTAATCCAATGACCCTGTCTCGTCGAAAGCGACGTGCAGCCTCAATACTACTATATTGTATTCAGTAGTAAAAGGCTCAGAAGATTAAGTACAGGATCAAGGATACGAGGCTGCCTAGTGCCTCTTTTTATGTGTGCGATCCAGTCCTCGACTAGGCACTGTCATATTTCCTATATAGGAAATAGTATGCGGTAGGTGTCTCCCAAGCGAGAACCGGTGCACACCAACAATAGCGTAAACATTTCTCGATCCAGGTTGGTCCTTCCATGACACTGACTATGGCTTCTTGGCTGTCAAAAAGTGTGAGACGGCATATTCCAAGGTTGTTGGTACACATCTTCTATAGTATAAGCATGGCCTTTTACAGTAAATATGTACCTAGGTAATTGTGTAACTGAGCTATATTAGTGAATGCTATAGTAGTTTTCAGAGCAGGAAAGACTTTAATATGAATTTCATATCATATCACTAATCAACGAACGATACCTCCGCCTTACACATTCAAGATCACAAGACTGGTGGCAAGGCCGGCAAGTCCCTGTACTGTCAAAGTATTGCCAGAAAGGTCCCAATCAATAGATCCCCATGGGCATGATGCGATAGATGATGCTGAAAAGGGCAATGAAATCTTCACTGCGGAGGATGCTGACGCATAATCCAAATTCACAACACTCACCATGACCTGTTTACCCACAGTCCAGTAGGACACATCTAGCAAATCGTTTCCCTCGACGGGAACTGCCTCCGGTTGTGCACCAGTCACGAAGTCGAGCACTGGCGAAATTGTCAGGATTTTGGATTGCTGCGAATTAGCAGCTGCTAGATCATCTGTTGTCGGATATGTCCATAGCATAATTGACTTGGCGCCATGATTTACTGCCAATTGGTTCATAACCCAGGTCTCATTCACAGTTGGATCCCTACTCCAGTATTGTTCGCCGTCGAATGATTGCGGTACCGCCCAGCGCGGTTTGGGCCATTGTCCGAGGTATTGTTGGTACAGAGCAAAGTCATCCAAGCGATTGGAGACATCCTGTAGCTCGCCAACGCAGTTGTCACAGCCGCAATCTCCATACGTGGTATTACATGGCGTGTCCCATTTTCTGGAAAAAGTTGCATTGATACCAATTGGGTAGGCATCTTCCATCAGGTAGTCCGCTCCTGCGGAGTAATCCGCGAAATAATAGTTTTGACAATTTAGCACTAATCCAATCGGATGGTACTTGTCAAGCTTTGTGATAGTGTCGTACGCAAGGCTTGTAGAATTCAACGGATCTTGAGTTCCATCTGGCTCGTCAGCTGTATAATATACCAAAAGGCTACTATAGTCCTTGACCATGGTCACTTGTTCAACGACGGAGCTCAAATTTGTGTATGTCCCGCGCATGTCATACTGGAACAGCAAATTTAATTCGTCCAGGTAGTCCAGGATCGTGGATAGGTTGGCCGAGAACGATGGGATGGGGTGGATTGCCGTATATCCTAGATCGTAGTATGCCTTGACATTCTCGAGACTAAGGTCTAGATAACCGCCGTAGTTCGTATAGAACCCAAAGGCAAAGAAAGGAACGAATTCAAAGTCCGTTGCGTTGTTTTTGAAAAGCAAACCGCCATTCAGATTGTCGATTTTGGTCACGCTGCCCGTTGTCTTGTCAGGCAGATAGTACAATTGCGTTGTTGCCGTATACACTTGCAGTCCATCCAAGGATAGGCCGTACAATTTGATGTCATATGGCTCGTACTGGGGCTCCAACAGGTTGAGATCAAAGTCGAACAGATTGTTGGTGGTGTTTACAGTGACGGCATTTGCTACAAGGACCTTTGCTGTCGATTCAACTGTAATGGTGAAGTACAAGTCCGTGAATAGCTTAGATCCCAAACCCGGAATTTCAATATCTTGGTGATATGGTTGACCGTGGTACCAGGACAGTGCAGTGTCGACGATGAACGTGCCTGTCTTCTCGGATGATACATAGATGCTGTAACGCGTCTCAATCTGCACGTACAGGGATTGAGTAGCTAACGGCTCGGGGGGATCCAGCCAGCCGCTAGGAATGGAATTGGGGGATCTTTTCTTTCAGTTAGACAAAGGGTCTGTAGCAGGCTTAAAGGAACAATACCCGGTCTCGTATGGTTTTCCACACCAGCGTGGAATATCCGTTGTAGCGGTGGCTTGCAGTGCAGCGGCCCCTTGTACAGCGATCAAGGCTGCAAGCGCTGCAACTAACATGGCGTTTTATTACCTAGGCAGGGTCTTCTTTACTGGACTCTGTTATTGTGGTCGTTTGCCAGAAGTGTCTGATCCTGGCTGGGATAATTGATCGTATGTTCCCCGTTACTCTCCTAAATTTAGAGCGGACAGGCACAAAGGTACCGGGTACATATGCACCTACGTAGAGTTATCAGCAAACATACTAGCAGTGTAGCGCCCGATCTGAGTTTATGTACAGTTACTACAGTACATATCATATCGACACCCCGCGCCGAACGTTACATGGTTCTTATCGCCCAGCTTCCAAGGTCACGTTCGTCTCGCAAGCCACAAACTCTTACTCTAATATACTTTATCGTGATGTCCAAATATCATATGAAATGCAACGGGGTCGTATAAGCCTCAATTTGTGTTTATCATTGCAAGATCCAAAAAAACATATAGGAAATGGTTCCAAAGTTCCCTCATATCCATCACCTTGTCAGTGCATGTTCCTCCTCAGAGAGATTATCACGCGCTTGAAGTATCCTTACCATTCATCCTGTGAATCATGCACTATGACTCGTTTGAGTTGCTGCCATGAGAGAGGTCTAATTAAATAGGCATCAATTCCCGTCGACAAAGCTTCTTGGTGTGACTATGTGTATAAACTGAACATATACAACAAGCAAGACGACCGAATAGTCACAGCGGATAGTATCAGACTGGAAGATCCCGGGAGCTATATCACAATAAAAAATCGTCACTACTACTACTGAAGCGTTATTGCTACGGGAAAATGAGTTCCTGGGCTTTGGCCCCGTTGTAATCGGCCATGACCAGAAAACTCGTCCCGTCGTTGAGTGCCAACAGACCGGCCCATGTGGCGCCTGAAGAGAATGCCTCGGTCATCTCTCCCCAGGTTGAACCACCGTCGATACTAGTGAGAAGCTGGATGGACGCTCTTAGGTCGTCATTTGGGTCATACATGAAGCTGACGACCAGAGTACCACCGACATTGACGACCTGCGGAGCCTGCGCATTCCAACCGGATTGTGCCTCGTACACAACAGCACGGTTGGCCCATGTTGCACCGTCATCAGAGCTGATCTGCCAGTGGATGGAGAAAAGCCCACCATCTGTCTCGGACTCGAAGACCATCATGAGATTTTTACCATCGACTGTGGTGACACCGATCATGCCATCGCGAGTGTCGCCATCGTCCCCACTACTAATAACGGTAGCCAAAGACCACGTAGCACCGCCGTCCGTCGAGGTCCGTATCAAACTTTCCTGGTTAACAGACGAGTCCTGGCGCGAGTAGTACAGTTGCAATGTGACTCCATCCTCGGCCATGCGCAAGAATGGCTCCCAGTTACCGTCAGTTGGGCCCGGGTCCGATGCTGGGGTGCTCAAATATGCCCATGTTACGCCCCTGTCGTCCGAGTAGCAAATGGTGATGCGGAAGTAAGTGTAGACGCCGTCTTGGAGAGAGTGGTTTCGGAAAGCAATCAAGACACGGCCATTAGGAAGCTGCAGTAGATATGGATTATTGATATCTGTAGTCGATATAGGCCCCGATGCCACTGTGCCTGTTTTTACCCAGGTCACTCCATTGTCAGTGGATGTGGCAACAGTGATAATGTTATTACCGTCCGTGGTAGCAACGTATGCGCCGAGAATGGACCCGTCCTGGAGGTAGTTAGCACGAGGATATGTGCCAGCTCCCATGACATTCTCTGAGCCTGTGGCAATAGGCACATTGCCTGTATGTTTTTCAATTGGCGTGGCTAATGAAGCAAAGGCAAAAAAGAGAACTGCCGCTGATAGTCGAGCGACAAGCTGGTGTGTGGCCATGGCAAAGGGCAATCACGTCCTGTCAATCTTACAGCAAAGATATGATAGATTGTTATGTTTCAAGCTCTTGGGTACGGAGATAATTCATAGCATGCAGCTTTAGATGTGGACAGGATCGTTTTATATGGGCCTTCGATTAAGTGCTTATGCGAAATTTCGATCAAAGCTTAGCATGCAATCCGGCACGTACATACATAGCAGATGCATTGGGGGCTTGTATCATCTATGTGGCTTCAAACATTCTGCTACGTAGACTACTAGGTAGTTACTTGTGCAAATGATGTGACAACGGCCAAGCCACGCTAGTTACATGTAAATGAAGCTTAACTCCTGTAGTAGCTGAGCCTGCAATGATGCTGACTGTAGCAATCCAGCTAGTACTCTATTAACCTGTAAGTTCTCAGGACATTCGATCCATACCTCGTTGTTGGAGTAAGCTGATGCCACCCGCGCGTATCATACATACATATTTTCCAGAACTAAGAGCCTGCAATACAGAGTCTGTTTATCATTTAATGTTAGATAGCCAAACTACTCACTTCACAGAACAGACTACGAGGTACGTAGTTACATCGACCTGGTAGCCACAGAAGCACCCACTTGTGGAGCATTTATTCAATCTTGAGTTTACATTAATATAGCTTCTAAAAGAAAATTAGTACTTTACATAGTAAAGAAATCAAGCTAAGCTTTCAGCTAGCCCATAGGCGTACTGCTTATATCGGGCTGCGCGGCAGGCTGTACCTAGGTACAGTCAATTGAGGTTACATACGGCCGACCCAGACAGTTCCACCAAACCTCGCAGTCATCAATAACGAGAGCGAGCATAAATCGTATAGATGAGTAAAAAGAAAAGCCCAGATAAAAAATTAAAACTTCCTTAGCTCGCCAGCTGTGCAAACTTGCTATGAGAAAAATACCCAGGTAGCGAATGCGGTTGCAGGACATACCTAGGTAGTGACTCTAGGTAATACCAGCTTGAACGCGACCAACAATACGTAGCTGAATTGTTTCGGCCCCAGTCGATCGGCAGTGTGCATTGTGCACGTTGATGTTCCAAAATGTTACTAGGTAGTAAATGCACATATGAATGCATCGTCGTCAAGCCAACTGTCCCATTAATATACAAACCCGGACATCATGTAGTGTATTACAATATGCGTATATTGTTAGTGGCATTCTATAGACACAAAATCGTAGAGGTAACTCCAAGGCTGGTTCAATTTCCTATCTTAGGTGAGGAGTCGAAAGATCGGATTTTTTGGTCCACCCCTAGTTACGGGCGATTATACCTAGGTACCTACTCAAAACCAGCCCAGGCTTAAGTATTTTTATATCCAGTAGCTAGTGCGCGTACCTAGGTGACTGTTTCAAGTCATCTACATCATGTCTTTCTTTCTGCCAATTGGAGGCAGTATGCACATACTTATAGCAAGGTATGCTATTACGTGGATTCCCAGGGGCGCTACTAATCGGAATCACCGATTAACGACTCAGACAACTGGTGGTAGTACCAGATGCTGGATAGCTTCCAAACTGGTACTTCCAAATATTCGTCCAGAAACTCGCGCCTTTGCTATATACCTATTTCACGGTGCTATAACTCCTACACACTCCGGCTAGGTTGTAATTTTGACTGCTGATCAGCTATAAGCTCTCACAATCAATCCATATAAGGGTAAGCGCCGTAGGATTGTCAAAATGAACCTTGAAAGAGTGTCGTGCTAGATGCATTACTAGGAGATGGCAAACTCAAAATTATCCCCAGCGGGGCCTTCGGAGAGAAATATGCGGTGAACAATCTTAGTTGGAAAAAACCGAGTACATGAAATAAAGGTATATGCATACGAAATACCCTCCTTCGAAGCACCGTATTTGCTCAATTAGTTATTCAGATCCTAGATTGATCGCGTAACGGCACGCTTGACCAAGCTCCACCTCGGACATAGTCTGGCGAACCTGCCTCGACACTGTCAATGACCATATTGCCCAGCTTCCTCCACATGTCACCCTTGATCACAAATCCTTCGCGGTTTTCATACTTCTTACAAAACTGCTCGCCATTTGCGAGGGCGCGTACAAGTTTGCAGGCGTGTCCGTCATCGTGATAAACCTTTACCCGTTTGAATATATCCTCCCAGGACGAATCCTTCTTCGATTTGTAATTGATAATCTCTTCAAGGAGGAGCTTGGGTGGCCTTGGTGACGCATACATTGCCAAGTCCATGCGGATTTTCCATTCAAGTAGGCGGATCTTATTCGCCGTGGACAGCCATGGTTGCCGTATAAACGAACAGAAAAAGATGCTGAGATTTACAGCGTGAATGTTGAAGAAGTCGAATTTTACCTGATGAGGCGGATTCTGTGCCGCACCGGTGAAGTATGCTTGCTAAATGTTAATTAAGCTACTAAGTAGTTATGTTTTGAGAAGCCTTACCAGCTGCATTAATCATCTCCGCGGTTTTTGCTTCCAGGTTCTCTTCCGTTACATGTACCTGGCCGGCGTACTTGGTTCCGCGCCCTGAAGGATGCTCCCAGTCTTCGTAGATCTCTTCTAAGAGCTGAATAATGGTTTTGTCATATGGACCGTGGGCTTTTGCAGCCCTCTCACTGTCGATTAAATGTAACGCTTCCCAATTTCTATGAGCAGCAGCTTGTGCCAAAGCTTCTGCAATAATAGCAGGCTGCTCAAATTCGACGCCGAAGCCTAGATGGATGATCGGGTGAATGACACCACTAAACATGCGCACGAGCATATCATCTGCCCGGTCATCTCCTTTAAATACGTATTGGTTTAGTACCTTCTGCCAGCCCTTCTGGTCAATCTCGTCTTGAAAGAAGATGAGGAAGTTATGGTAGTGTTCCTTATCGCCCAAGTAGGTCTTGTAGCTTTCCGGGTTGTGCATGTCCGCAACAACGGAGTTCTCCGATGGCACTAAAGGTCGTTGATACGATATATTGTCATTCCAGCCCTGCCTCAGCTCTGCGGACGTTGCGTTAAGGGCGAAAAGGGAGAGCAGATGGTGAGCGATATGGTTCTACAATGAGGTTAGCAAAACAGTATATAATATAATTGCTGGAGATGGCGTACATGAAAGCCGGCATAATTGAAGAAGATGTTATGTTTCTCGTGGTTCTCCTGCAATAGCTCACTTGTCACATCCGCGGCCTCCGATGTGATTCCAGGAACGCAAAACACGAGTTTCTGCGACGGGGAAAGGTGAACTTTCGAAGAGTAAGCCATTGTTCGAGTTTGTGAGATGCTCCACAAGTTGAAGTTCCTAGATATGTATCTACGAGCAGTGAGTCTGTGGAACATAACTACGCAACAGCACGCCACACTGCGCCCGAGAGAAATGTTTCCAGCTTCAAATACTGTGCTGCATACAGCTTATGTGTAAGCGAGGATCCCCTGTCCGGAATCTCATTTGACTTTGAACGGCATCATGCATATGGATGGCAGCATTATTCCCTTCGTTATAAACACGTAAAGTTGTCCCTAGTGTCGGGGTGTTAGGATACACAATTTCGTGCTGTGAGTGGTCTTTTGAATACGCACAACAAATGCATTTTGCCTTAAGCCAATCATACCTAGGTAGAAGAAACCAACGCCCGGGATACAACTGCCCGGGGGTAGAGAATTAGTGCGTGGTGGTAGAAAATCCGCCAAGCCTACTAGCTCAGCGGTGGTAGAATTATTCCCACGCAGGCTTCTTATTTCCACGCACACTTTACTTAGGGGTCTCTCTCGAATATGCATAAAGTAGTTAGTTATTATGTGCGTGCAAGTAATGATTACTAATCTCTACCACCGCTGAGCTAGTAGGCTTGGCGATTTTCTACTACCACGCACTAATTCTCTACCCCCGGGCAGTTGCAAGCCCACCAACGCCCCGACTCCCGACATCCGAGTCCCCCGAGTTCCCCGACGAGTAATGCGTGATTCAAGTTATGGTGTAGATAATGATGATAATGTCATCATTGCCATGTCTTCACGTCAAAAATTGAATTAATAATAATTTGCGGAGTGCGAAGCACAGAGCTATTAAGTCGTAAAACTGGAAAGACGAATCTTTATTCTGATTAGTCCACAGTGAAGTTAGGTCCTATGACTTCCTATAATCCTAGGACCTAGTATTCATAGACTATTCTTAATTAGGTTAGTATTTGCATATATAATGCGCTCTGATTGGCTACAATGCTTATAAAATAATTTAAGTTTAAGGCTTATAGAGCACCTCGGAACCCGCGGAACCCGGCTGAGCTTTAGGATAATCTTGGATGAATACCTTCGAAATTGTGATGGATTTCAGTTCAGCACTCTCGTTTAGAGAGATTCTGGAATCATTTGACTGCTGACTCTTGAGACTTAAAACGTCTAGACTCGACTAAGTCGGAAGCTCGGCGGTTGGAGGGAAAGCCGCCGGCGGGGAATTTTCACCCAAAAATAATAAATAAAATTGGTCGTTTGTCCGTCTGCTAGAAAGAAAAAGAAGAAAAAGAAGAAAAAGAAGAAAATGTACGGCGTTCTGTTGCCTGAACGGAGTTTCTACCCCGGAGAAAGCCTGTAAAGGACACCTGTACTCCGTACAACAGGACCACGGAATTCAGACTTGCCTATTCGATTCTCAGCCTAGCCCCGAGTACATTATTGATGACTAGGCTTGTTATTCTCTAGTTTGGTAACTTTCCGTACCAATTGCCCCGCGCCCACCCGATTTCACATTTTCATCTTTTCATCCATGTTCCTTTTTCTCCTCCAGCTCAGATCTGGTTTTGATTCCGTCCCCCAATTTTTCTGATTTTGTTTGTCTCTTTCCTTCCCTTCCTTTCCTTTCCTTTTTGCCCTAATTTTCTTTTCGCACAACCGGGATCCAATCTTGGCATAATCAAAATCATGGAAGTTGCACAGCCAAAGACGACCGCTGCTCCGGGCCGAGAAGAGCGCATCAAGTTGAGGTCGGCGTGCGATCGATGCTCCCTAAACAAAATCAAATGCAGCCAGGACAAGCCAGAGTGCCAGCGATGTAAGACGATAGGTGCCCAGTGCCATTACAGCCGGTCGATGAGGATGGGCAAGCCGCGCAAGTCGGCCAAGGCCAAGGCCATGATGAACGCTAAATTACCGGGCAAGCCAGCAGATGCAGGGAGTCCGGATAGCCTCCTTCACCCCATGGCCGACAGGAACAACAGCAATAGCCCCGTGTGCAAGATTGAGCAGCAGCAGCAGCATCTTGCGCCAACAGGAGCAGAGTTGCAGTGGTCCGCCGACTGGAGCTTCGACAACCTCCTGGGCGCCCACGATGATGGCTCAGGCAACGCCGTTGCGGATCCCTTCAAGACCCCATTCGACCAGCACGCGCATGCCGGTATCATGACCGTCGATGCAGGCTACAGCAACTCGGACGACGCGTTTCTAAACTTCCCTCCGTCGCCGCTCTCCCTACAGAAGCCAGTAAAGGATGAGCCGGATAACGCCTACCTCTCCCCTAGCAGTTACTACGCCCCCTCTTTCGACTCAACGCTCCTCTCAACTGGATCTAATTCCCCGTTTGAGGGTCTTGGTCCATCACTGTTGTCGCAGCCCCACGACTGCACAAATTTAGCATTGGAGACCTTGACTTCACTGTGCCAGCCCTCAATGTGCCAGCCCTCAACTGTACAGAGGACTGGAGAGGGACAGCCACGCCCAACCATCGACCAGGTGTTGAAGATGAACAGCGAAGCTATGAAAAGCGTCTCAACTATTCTTTCATGCAGCTGTGCTAAGGACTCGTCGTTCCCAATGCTTCTCGGCACCATCTTCAACAAAGCCTTGGCCTGGTACCGTGCCGCAGTCGAGCTCCATGGCATGGACAACAACAGCGGTGATCACGCCAACTGCACCAGGGAGGAGATTGTGCACCGTCCTATCAGTGTCGGAGGGTACGAACTGGACGACGAATCCAGCGACCTAATGAAGATTCAGCTCGTGCTAAACTGTCTACGTCTGATGTCCAAACCCGTGAAACAATATCTCGATGCATATTCCCACTCTGCATATGATCCTCGGCCAATGTCGCCGTCCTCAACAGACGGCAGGCCCGCTGATACCAAGACCTCTAATGCTGATCTTGCGGTCATTGGCATGGCACAAGTGTACTCGACAATGGGCAACTTCGTCCAGGGAAACTTGCGAGCCGCAATCGACGAATTGCAGTCGAAGCTCGTCTTGATGGGCGGCCATAATTAATGGTATCCCCATTCAATCCCCCTACGTCGGTTCTTGCGATTTCACTTGTTGTCGCTGAAGGCTCGTATTTCTCATTGAGGTTTTGGATCACTATTTTTCAACCAGCATTTTCAACCAGCATTTTCAACAGGTGTTTTACAGGTGTTTCAACAGTGTCTTTCAACAGGATCTATACCCCGTGGGATTTTCAACAGGTGTTTCAACATGAAATTTTAGCGGATTTTTCAACACGATACCAAGGCTCAACGCATTATGATGTTCTCAACGACTAATGATTTAAAATGGGACAGGAGACCACTGTGACAGATGCGGCGTTATACTTATTGCTCTGATTTTTTATTTTTTATTTTGTTTCTTGTTCTTTTGAACTTGTCGCCGGTCGACACCTTAACGTGACTTGTGCGACGTACAGGATCTTCAACATATACCTACAACCAATTGACTTGGATGGTGAATTTCAACCTCAATATACACGATTTGACCGATCCAGTATCAGATACTGGATAGCCGAATGTCTGATACAATTGTTATGTATTGTACCAGGAGATATGGAATAGAATTAACCCAAAGCTTATACTGACACAATCGTTATTTGATTTCATCTATGCTTATCGACTATCAACCTTGGAAATCAATTACTTTACTTGCCAAACTGACAATATTTAGGAACCGTCAGAACACACGATCTAGGATCCAATCAATCAACTATTTATTTCCAGTGTGCGATCACGGTAGCCTTTCCATCCCACTTCCTACTGTTCTGCACAACATCCACCATAAACTTGGCTACACCAGCCCTGGAAATGTTACGCATAAACGTCGCCCCCTCGACCATTTCTCCCAATGACTCACTCGCGTTCTCTTTACTATTTGCCAACACGGCCGGTCTGATCACCACAAACGAAATATCTGGCGTGTTCTTGAGCACATTTTCGGCGACATCGTGATCTGCAAATCTCGCTGCCATAGGTGTTGCGTTGACGGTACCTCGCATGAGGAAATTCAATCGGAGGAATGAGCGTCGCATATCTAATGCCGACATGTATGTAGGATTTTGATGGATGTGTCGACACGACAGTGCTAATGCTGAGGGGCTTCATTTCATTATACATCACATCATCAATAAGGGGTTGCCGTTGCACCGATCATTGGGCCTTTTGCGAATTAAGAATGACCTTTTTCTTCTTTTTCCTTCCCTCAAGAGAAAATAAAATATCGAACTTTGTGCCCCTTATGTACAACCCGCTCGGTTATCTATAACACCACTGTTTGAACTTTGAACAGGCGACCACCAGTTAAAATTATATACTTAGTCTCATTATCGAGTGCGAGGCTCTTTCTTACGATTTCGATTAATGTGAGGCGTGTAATTCGAGGGAATTGATTAAGAGAGATGATGGTTGAACCTCCGGGAGTCCATAACGATAATGATGGGGCCTAGGTAGTTCCACGGCTTAGTTGACATGTCATCCTTGATTTCAGGCCACACTCCGAGTAGCAAAGACAGCTTTATAAACCACGTTCCTTGGGAACGATATCCATGGCCCTGGGATGGCGAGGTTTGGACGCACTGCAAGCGCCTCGTAGTTGGACACATCCACATGTAATGGTATTGGCGCACGATTCGTCCTATAAACTCTGTGAAATCACCTTGCATATTGCGAGACGATCAGCATTGGAAACTGCATTTATAATGCTAATCAATTCATTAAGACGAATCAACTACTGCATATTTAGCATAATCGAAGTTGACGAAAAGTAATGCACTGAGAGCATTTTAATGGAAGTTTCAGTCTTCATGCACAAATAAATTGCTGCAACTGGAGATCCCGACTTCGGATACTTAGATAAATGAAATAAATCGATGACTAATGCATTATTCTGCACTTATCAATTGTACTTATTGTAGAGACTCTCTAAGAAAAGCCCTCTTGGCTATTGCCCAGGCCCCATTGCCTAGTGTCGAACAGCTGCGGACTGTCCGCGACCCAATGTCCGAGCTGCTGCAACGCGTGCCTATAGCTGCAGGCTCAAGTTGACCCTGCTCGGGCCTTTGATGCTAAAACCCGCGATGATGCGGTTCACGACAGGGGTGAGATCTGGAAATAGGAATACCCTGAAATGCTCTAAGAGCGGAGTCGGGCTCGGGTCAACTGCGCTACCGATGCTCCTTTTATATGCACCAATAGGGCTTGTTTCTAGGAGCTGACCTAACTACATGCTCTAGATACAGCCCATTGGCTATGCATAGTTGTCCCAGAAGCGGTCCTTTGTTGATGGGTTGCTGGACTGATACCTGGATTATAAAACGAACAACATGCCTCGCTGCAATGGAAGCTCGTTGGTCGACGATTCTATCAGTATCAATACTGCCAAAACTAACCGCAAAATTCATTTATTATTGCTTTCAAAAAGGTATCAACACAGATGAAGATGGCGTCTAACTTCGTCGAGAAGGTTGCAATTGTCGGTGTAAGTGGTGCATCCTCTCCTTGATGTCTTTGATACCCACGGCCACGGTCAAAGGTAAAACCCGAATTGGTGTGAAATCACAAGACTAAAGTCATGGTGAATATAGGCTGGTGGCCAAGTTGGAACCTTCATAACCGAAGCTCTCCTCAAGACTAGCAAGCACCAGGTGACAGCAATTTCCCGCGAAGGGAGCAAAAACCCGATCCCTGCAGGTGTAACTGTCAAGAAGATCAGTTATGCCGAGCCAAGTACCATTGTCGAGGCACTGAAAGGACAGGATGTTCTCATTTATAGTCTTTCTGTCCTCGTGACAGATGAGGCTGACAAGCTCATAAAAGCTGCTGCCGAAGCAGGCGTGCCTTGGATTCTCCCCAATGAATTCGGATATAACTCTGATAACGACACCGTCAACAAAGATACCTTGACTGGACTTGCTAAGAAAGCCCAGCGCAAGCTTATTGAAAGCCTTGGTGTGTCTTCCTGGGTTGGTGTGGCCAGTGGTTATTGGTATGAGTATAGTCTGTCTGTCGGCGGCTGGTCATTTGGATTCGACATCAAGGGCCGTGAGGCCACCTTCTACGATGACGGAAATACAAAGATCCACACCTCTACCTGGCCACAAGTTGGTCGCGCTGTAGCCAGCCTGCTTTCTCTGCCAATCGCCGGTTCGGGCACCACTCTCTCCCAATTCAAGAACAAATTCGCCTTTATTTCTTCCTTCTACGTCAATCAACAAGAGATATTCGAGTCTCTTCTGCGTGCCACCGGCACCACTCGCAGTGACTGGAAAATCGGCAACCAGCCGTCTAGCGCCCGGTTTGCGTTCGGAAAGCAGATGGTGCAGAGTGGTGACCGTCGAGGCTTTGGTATCTCGTTATATGCTCGTACATTCTTTCTCGATGGTGCCGGTACCCATCCTGAAAGCGCAAATGCTGCCCTAGGTCTTCCTGAGGAGAGCATCGATGAATCTACCGCTGTTGCTGTGAAGATGAACCAGGAAAACTACTTCGAGACTAAGGTTATTCCACGAATCACGCCTTCGTCCTCTTGAGGTGTGAAATTGCAAATTCTTTGATATTATCAGGAACTTCAACAAGGCATATAACACTTCCCTCATGGAAAGTTTATCCCATAATGAAAAGACCTACGTAAAAGGAAGCTTATGGGTAACATACATAATGATCCATGCATTCTTGTCTGCCTTATTAGCGAGAAATAGGTATGAGTAAGAATAAATATGTCTATCGCTTGCATAAATTTCCACCATTCACTTTTGATCAAATCCTTGTCAGGTTATTAATAGGCAGCAATTGATATAATTGTCTTATGATCTAGATTCACTTAATCGAGGGAAATTTCCTACGGAAAGAGGACGCTGTCAAGAGGATTAAATGGCAGGGATAGGCTTTTACTCAACCTTGGAAGACATACATATCCGAATACCGTACATGATTCATATTGAAACGCGTGCATAACTAGGTAGTAGTTATGTAGCTAATTTGGGAATGAATTTTCCGCGAGTATGCTATGGACATCGTGTGTGGCACGGCTTAGGGTTCACCTCCAGGTAGCCCTGCCTCTGCGCCGTCGATATGGGAAAAGCCTCACGTCGGCGCCGTAAGGGGAAAGGCTTGTTCGCATAAAAGGCCACAGTATGCGGCGTATATTCGTTCTTCTTCTTCTTCTTTTTCTTCTCCTTCTCCTCCCCTTCTTCTATGTTGTTTTCGCGATTTGTGTCCCTGTCCTTGGAAGCAACATCTCGATGCTCCAATCACTCCTTCAAGAGTAAGTTATTGCAGATATTGGTCAAAATCGCATGATAACCTAGTGTATTGCCTAGCTGAGATCATGACTGCTACTTTCAAATCACTGTCCACCACATCTACCCAGCACAGAAGATATGAGCAAAGGCTGAAAGCAATAATAAAAGGACTTCTCCAAGTCGATGTAGGACATCGTGGAATAACGCAACGCTGGTGGAACATTATGCGTTCATATTCAGTCGATACGTGGGCGCAAAGCATAAGCAACATTACAACACCAGAATGCAAGAGCATGTTATCCTCAGAAACCGCGCCAACACTTGAAGACTTTTCTCGTCTTTCCTCCTTCGAAACCAAACACCCCGGGGTGTACCTTTCCATTATTAGGGAAGCTGATCGACAATAACCTTTCTTCGTGTATGTGGGATCAGCAACTAGCCCCATTGGTGGTCTCCAACGGAGACTCCAACAACATAAGAACCCCAAATACAGTCGTTACCAGGCGTGAGATAGTCCATACTTGATTTAAGTGAACTGCTTGATGCTTACTCTTTTGAGAATACAGAGACCGTGGCTCATTCCATCATGGATTATTACAAACCTCAAAAGCAGAGCGAAAAGAAACCTTCTTCACGATGGCTTTTGCAGGTTGTAATAGTAATTCGATCCCGGACGACATTATTCAAACGCGCATCCTCTGTCTATTCTGCGAAGCCATATATACTATCTGGCTTCAAGCAATCTGGTACAGAGGCTTGAAGGACAACGAATGCTTCATAAGACTGCATCCGTGGGATTCAACGACACTACTTTATAGAGGTGCATGTCGTGAGAACCCGCTACGCCAAATCTTCTCACTCACTCTCAAGCGTCGATCACGAGAATAAAAACGTCGCGAGGACCGTGAACGGCAGCGGTTGTACAGAGAAAAGTTGAAAAACGACAACAAACCGATACCGCGCGCACTCTTAGAGACCCATAACGAAGCACGTCGAAAAAGCCGTAGGCGGGATACCCCTGAACTCCGACAGAAACGGTTGGCAAGAAGGCGCGAGCAAAGTAGTCCTGGCAACCGACGCTGCATGAACTGTGGAGAGGAAGGGCATTATATTCGTACTTGCCCGCATGGGCAAGACGAACAATCAATAAATGCTCCATTTGTCGGCAACCCGGTCATATAGCCAAAAGATGCGAAAATATCCAAGTGGAGCAGGAGGTTAAATCTTTGGACATACTAAAAGAGGCTCTGGGGCCGTTAGAAAATAGGATCATTGATACGACATCGGTGGCATCACTTGGTTCGTCGTAGTACCAATCGAGAAATATTGTAGATAGATTGTTTAGATAGATTCGCATTCCATTTGGAATTACCTAGGTATCCTCTAGTTAATCTAGCTTTGATATTTTCATCTTTTTCTATATTTCATACACTGCCCAGGTGGGTGGTAGTCAATGCCGGATCTCTTAGTACCCCTTTGGGGTTAACTATAGAATTGTTTGCCAAAACTCAACATCATTCCAATTCTCTAATCGCTTTGTACAAATTTTTACAAGCATCTGTTTTACGTTGACGGGTCATTATGATCTCTGCTCATGTACATTATCTTTCCATTACCACTTTCCCCCCCCTTGGACTTTTCTTATCAATAATATAATCCCATAAAGATGCTAAAGGAAAAAGAAGCTTAATAGGCCATATACTATCCATATCTGTCTCATCTAATGACGCAGATTTAAATTCTGGTATCTCTGTGAGGAAGTATTGAGGAATAAACAAGAATAGGATTTGGAGTACGAATGTGGGTATGCGTAGGTACAAAGACTAATCGCTGACTTCCGGAATCCCATGGGGAGATACCAGGTATATCTACCCCTTTGCCTATTCCCCTAGTGCCTAGTGCCGGAGGTATCGGTTCCATATCCCTATGTCCGTCCCTAGTGTAGAGATCGGGAATATCGGCTCTCCTTATGTTCGTTGGAGTAGCGGAGGGAGCCACCTGTATTGGGCAGCGTCGGCGTCCCGTGCTATGCTCTGTGGCGCATAGCGTAGGTGTGTCACAATCTCTATGGATCATAATTCTCTCAATGGGAGAAGCGGATCGAGAAACTGCTAAGCAAGCATTCGTTTAATAATTAGACTTCGCAGTATAGTTAACTAACTAGTTAGTTAGTTAACTAACATAACTTAGTTATTCAAAAAGTGATCACGTAAGCGGTTTACTGCCCACGTGATCTACTTTTGCATATCGTCTGAGTGCTGCGACAATTTTTTAAAGCCCCCCTTTATGCATTATGTAATATATGTTCTAATTATAGTAACCATTCATAAGATCAAAAAGCACAGTCAACGGGCTTGTGGTTTAGTGGAATAATACTCCCTTAGCATGGGAGTGGTCCGGGGTTCGATTCCCCGCGAGTCCATTTTTTGTGCAATATCATATTGTAAGGCGGAATCACGAATATAATTGTGAATAGCTTCAAGTACGGAGTCACGTGTGTTCGCATGCCTTCGGGTGCTGACTAACTAGCGCCTTGGGACGAACACAATATATGTAGCCCGTACGGCCTGAGGCCTTCCTAGTAGGCAGCAATTAGCTGACTACTATTTTACCTATACGTTTAGTATATGAATCTATTCCTGAGGCGTCTACCGTGCCTACGCTACGTTCTTGCAAATCCCCCTTACACATATCTACGACCTGTACGGGCTTTCTTTTTTGATCAAGCATGCATGATATTTATAAGCATCCAGAGATTTAACGTAAATCCCAAGCGACCCGCCCACCTCTCCGAAAAATAACTAGTGGTTATATGGGGGTCAAATTTACAACTTATTGTCAGAGTGCAGGGTCAGACAGAACAGGACAGGGCAGAACAGGGGTTGATTCAGACATCTACGGCTCAGACTATCTCTCACAGGTACAGGTACAGGAGGATACAGGACGTAGCTCGAAGAGCTACAAAACTATCGGGACAGGCAGAGACTTCTTATAGTACAGGTCACATGATCGGACTAAGGGGTTCAGAGGCAAACAGGACAGACAGGATAAACAGGACAAACAGTCAGAACAGCAGAACGGGTCATTATGGCAAGCGGCAGTCGTCAAGGCGGCTGGCACCGTGACACTTATACCATGTCGTTCACAATGCTCTAAAAACCATACCTCAAAGAGCAGTTTCATAGTTAGCAGATAACTCACCACTTAGTCACCAAAAAGTAGCCTTGGGCCTTAATGAGGTTTCGTGTAATGCTAATATATGTGGTCTTTTTCTGCTGTCACATAGCTGCCAGTGCTCCTGAATGAAAGGGGGCGAGGCGATTGGTCATGTCGACTGAACGAGGTTAACAACTCGTTTCCCTATCACAACCATGAACACTTGTTCCAAGGTGACGACTCTGTTGACCGGCTGGCCTTTGCACCAAAAGTGACACATAGTAAGTAAGAGCTTAGTGAATGATAGAAGGATATCCATATATGATACCAAGTAAATGTGAGGAGTAACAGGCGGCGGCGGTTGCACATACCTATCATTTACATATGTAGGTGTAAGTAGCGGACTTACCTAGGTACATAAGATCAAGGAATATTATTAGGGGGCGTAGGCTGCAATACTAAATATATAAAGGAGCTGCACAAGGTAGGGAGAAAGGGACACAGCGCTGTGTATAAGCTTAAATAAGGCAATAGTAACTCCAAACTAGTTGTCTAGAGTGAAATAATCAATGTTCACTCCGTGAGTCCGTGGTATTATGCAGGATAGCTGTCAAATACGGCTGACGCATTCCCACGTTGGCCTTGCAGAAAAGGCAATAGGGCCAGATCGGACAAGTACATCGGCAAATCACATAGGTATGTTCTATAAAAGGTGATGTGTGAGGGGGTTCCTGTCAGTCCAATACCTTCGTTGTAGTAATTTTCGTCGTTCGATATCCAAGTAGTCAAGAGTATGTCAACTAACCTGTAATATTGCCAATGTCAATGGGACGCAAAATCTCTCTGGCTATGACACGTTGTCCTTTTGCGGTTTTTGCACGTAATTTGCGTAATCTAACAATGACCCCACTTTTCTGTCCTCAATCTGAGATCTCTAATTTTGCCAAGCCTGAGCGTCCTGCCATTGGCCACACAAGGTGGGCGATAAAATCTCAGAGTCCTAACCGGGATAGAAAGTTAAGCTAACTAGGAGATTACAGTTTGTTGAAGCCTGATGGTGATATGGCTCTCAGGCTCTATACAACAATAATGAGCGCGCCATATTAAGCCAGACATGGAGCTCATATTAACTAAGTGGGCTATCTCCAAATACTGTAGGTATTTTGCCTTCCGCCGCCAGAGCCACCGTCATCATGTCTGTTTCGAGACGTCACTGTTGCTGGCACAATGGAGTGTCACCTGGGCACTTTTTAGACACTGTTTGTATAAACCAATCCCACGATAAGCTATGATTACACAGACGGCGTCAAACATGGAGAATGGAATTAAACCATGCCCAAAAAATCATTCTGCCAGTCTCAATAGTCTTCTTCTTTCTCGGCAGTCTCTTCGTGAGCCTTTATCTGTGCTCATGTCTCTTTGTGGCAAAAAGACTAAAATTTGCCGACTATCTGATGCTATTAGCATGGGTAAAATGAACCACCTTGACTGATTTTCTTTGCTACTAATACTCTTGTAACAGCTATTTGATTTAGGGCTAGCAGTTTGTATTTTCCTCGCGATTGCGAAGGGCTTGGGACATCATGCTAGTGATATCAACTGGTGGAATGAAGCTCCCCTCAACAAGGCGGTATTTTCGTTTGTGGTCTTTTATGTGAGTCGCTCATGGCTTCGTACTTACATCGAGTATGTAGACTGATGTGCCTTATAGGACTCTGCGAGCACCGCTGCTAAAAGCTCAGTTCTAATATTCTTCCTCCCTTTGTCCCATGACCGCAAACCTATCTATGTTGTGAATTATATGGTCCTCTTTGTGGTTATTGTGGTGGGCATAGCTTTGATATTCCATCAAATATTCCGCTGCCATCCATTCTCGTCTGCATATAGATTCGAAAGCCAGGAAGGACACTGTACAAGCATCTTTATTGAATTCATAGCTACATCTTCATACAACATTTTTACGGACTTGGCGATCTTACTACTCCCTATCCCTCTCTTGACTCGGATGACCTTACCTTTTCGGCAAAAGGTAATACTGGTAATAACTTTTGGTGTTGCCGTCTTTGTGATCGTCGTCGATTTGACTCGCGTGGCTTTCCTCGAGGCCAACGCCATGGACAAAGTTCGACAGCTTCATGTTGTCAATGTAGGGAAGGTCGGGGATACGGACTTCACAGGTTTGTTATCCTGACCAAAATCTTCTTGTCAGCCTTGCCCAGGGGTGCTAATGGCTTCACATGTAGGTATATTTCCGTATTCGTTCATGTGGTCAACCGTCGAGGTAAACATGACATTAATTTGCGCTTGTGTCCCAACTTTGAAACCCCTCGCTGCTAGGTTTAGTCCGTCTTTGCTCCGGAACCCCAAGGAAAAACACCAAATTAAGGAGGGAACCTTTGAGGAATCCCAACAGGTCCCGGACACAAGGGAAACTGTTTCCGGTGACTTGATGGATGCAATTACCTCTCGTTCGGGTGCATATGCGAGAGTTGACCCAGCCGGGCAAAAGGCATTGACGAAGACCCAAGTCAGGAAGAGGACGAGTCGCCAATTATTAACTTGCTCAACAAGCCACCAGCATCGATGCCTAGGCTTGACAGCAAAGGGTCTCTTGCTCCTAATATGCTATCTACTACACTTTTCTTCCTATGGGGGTTTTCATTAGGCCTCATAAGTGTTCTCAATCTTAGTTTTGGATCTGCCATTCAACTAAACCCTGTCCAAATAAGGGGGGTTCATGCGGCATATTTTGGAGGCTACATGGCAGGAGCGATCCTGTTTGGCCGACTATTTCTTAGGAAATTGGGGTTCGCAGGTACTATTATCGCTGGCTTATATATATATGCCTGCGGGGCTCTCCTGTTCTGGCCATCAGCGGTTTTAGGGTCTCTGCCAACTTTTATTATATCTAACGTCGTGACAGCTATTGGACTGGCTCAACTGGAAACAGAAGCAAATCTCTTTATATCCATTTGCGGTCCTCTCGAGTTTGCAGAAATACGACTGTGTGTTGCGCAGTCATTCCAGGGCCTCGGTAACACTTGTGCGGTGCAAATTGCTCAGAGGGCTTTATTCAAGGACCCAATGGATCCTGTAACAGTTGTTAATGCACAGTGGACATATCTATGTGCTGCCTTTATTGCTGTGCTTCTCTCGATCCTCTTTTACTATCTCCCATTACCAGAAGCGCCGAATGTCGATTTAAGACAGTTAGCTGACCGGCGCCCAGAAAACAAAGCCAAACTATGGGGTTATCCAGTCTGCAACATTACTTGTGTATTTGGGTCTGTGTCAATGTTCTTTTATGTAGCAGGACAAGAGGCTCACGCTGTCAACTTTATAGAATATGTGACCTCTTCTCATCCAAGGTAAGCTTAAGAACCTTCTCTCCAACCTTGGAGAGATATTTCGATATGTCACCTAGGTACTCGACCTTGCGCTGACGAGACAATTTTTGGATATCAAGATCAAGTGTCAGTCCAAAAAATCTTCAAGCTATCGGATATGCCGCATGGACCGTTGGGCGTCTATTAACGGCACTGGTTATATGGCGAGTATTGAAACCTCGATACATGCTGCTTGTCTTGTACGTTGGGATAATAGTCATGGGGATCATTTGCCTGCACACAACTGGCCTGACTGCTGCTATCATGGCCATCCTGGAGTTCCTTTTTTCAGGTGGTATATTTCCACTTATATTTGCAATTTCAGTTTGCGGGACAGGTAAACATGCGAAGACAGCTGCGTCTCTATTAGCTGCAGGAATTGGGGGTGGTGCATGGGGTCCATTTCCACAGTATCGAGCTGCTTTGAGTCACGGCCAATCTTGGTCCTATTGCGTTATGATTTCGCTTTGGAGTGCTGGTGCTTTATTTGCTATTTACCTGAACTTTGTGCCCCAAGCTAAGCGACAGGTTGATCCAGTACACAATGATTATATCAAAGAGAAGTAGTGATGGCATGCTACACTTGTGTCAGAACGAGGATTTGCCTATAGCAATTACCTAGGTGTCATCGTGGCTTTACGGTTAACGTATATTTTGAGCCGAGTTCTAGAGCTCTTAATGAGGATGTCTTATTCCCAGCTACTCGGCCCCAAGCTGTCACATCTCGATTCTCGAAGTTGATTGTCGCAATCTAAGGTATAGATAGCTTCCACGATCCGCCCAAACGGTCCAAACCGGAGGGACTGTAAGTTCTTAATTGTTCATAGCGCAGAACCGCAAATTTTACCAACATCTCAAAAATGTATTGGTTAACTTTTCGTTGATAATTTGCGTAATCGGGGCCCTCATCCCACTTTTCTTTACTACATAGTACATCTACATTTTAATCTCCCCGTAGTTTGATTGGATGACGTATGCTCTAGAGGATGTTGAGCCAATCAAAGTTCCCACAGCTGCGGTTCTGCTGACTCATCCCGCTGTGGAGCAAGTAGATGCCATATAATTGGAGGCTACAGGTCTTGGCAGGGCATTGTGTTGCCCATAACGGTTAGCGTATAATCTCCTAATTTCTGCCACGATTTCTCAGGCATTTCACGTCGCGGGCAGCTCTTGCTTTCTTTCAAAAGTTGTCTTCTTCCAAGGTTGTTGTTTGCGAATATTTTGTGCGCCAGTCACTCATTTAGTTGCTATTGCGTCTTGTCTAACGTTTTTGCTGTTCGGTCGAGTCTTTTCATCATTGCTTACCTGTCGAAAAAGATGGCGAACAAAGCCTCCAAACTGCCAACCATCAACCCTGGCGCTGCAGCTGCTGCCGCCAAACCAGCTTCGACTCTTCATCCTTCCGTCTATATTGCGTATGGATTGAATTTTGTGTAACACTATGTGACTGAGTTATGCTGAAATTTGTATCAGCTCGTGGATCGCCCTGAGTTCTGGTGTCATCATCTTCAACAAGTGGATTTTACACACTGCTGGATTCAGTTGGTCTCCTCGAGTATTTCAAGATTACCGATGATTTGAAGATGCTAATTCAATTTCTACGAAGGTTATCGTAAGCGATACTCTCTCCTTATTTCTCCAATAGAAAATATCTGACCACCCCGAAAGCCCTATTCTTAACGACATGGCACCTCTTCTTCGCTACTGTAATGACCCAGCTCATGGCGCGCTCCTCCGCAATGCTTGACTCCAGACATAAGGTCCCAATGACACGGAGCGTCTATATGTGCGTGACATTATTCAGTGAACTATATCGGCTAAACCAATTCTGACTGCCTTTAGCCGCGCGATTGTTCCCATTGGCATCTTTTTCAGTTTAAGTTTGATATTCGGTAATCTCGTTTATCTGCATCTCAGCGTTTCTTTCATTCAGATGCTAAAGGTTGCTCATCCTTCAAGACCTTTCACTCAACTAGCATTCGCTGATGTAGTTGTCTTATTACAAGGCCACCAATTCCGTCGCGACTCTTCTCGCCACCTGGGCCCTCGGTGTTGCTCCTGTGCGCCTCAAAACTCTGGCAAACGTGTCGATCATTGTAGTTGGTGTGGTGATTGCTTCCATTGGCGAGATCAAGTTCAGTCTCATTGGGTTTATTTGTATGTCCTGTTGTCTCAACAGACCGTTTAACAAACATTTTAACTCTGACGTTCTCGCGTGATTGAAAAAGATCAGGTTTGCGCTACTGTCTTTGAGTCTGTCCGTCTCGTCATGGTGCAGAGATTACTCAGTTCAGCAGAGTTCAAGATGGACCCACTCGTCTCGCTTTACTACTTTGCGCCCGCTTGTATGGTAATGAACGGTCTTGCTACACTGATCTTTGAGATTCCACACATGAGTATGCATGATATCTACAGCGTTGGACTGGGCAATTTACTAGCAAATGCTGGCGTTGCTTTTGCCCTTAACGTCTCCGTTGTTTTCCTGGTATGAGTTCTTTTCTTGTCCCCCGCCAGAGCTTTATTATTTGACGCGATTAATGCAAGTCACTAATGCGTCTATATATCAGATCGGTAAAACATCTGCCCTTGTGCTTACTCTCTCTGGCGTCCTAAAGGACATCCTCCTTGTTGTTGCTTCCATGGTTATTTTCCGGGACCCAGTCACACTGATCCAAGCTTTCGGATATGGAATAGCGCTCATGGGTCTTGTCTACTACCGACTTGGTGCTGAGGGTATCTCCAACCTCATGTATGGACTGCGCCAGTCTGTGAGGAATGTAGGACCGAGGCGCTCGATATTTCTAATTATTGTGTTTGGCGTTGCTTATATGGGCTTTCGTCAATATTCCCAGAACCTCTCGGCTTTCTCGAGCACCCTTCTTCAAGGAATCAGTTCGAAGAACTAGATTGCCTTTATACCTTTCGTCTGTGACGATACGGCATTCACAATATGACCTTTCCACGGTCATAGTGCCAGTGATTCGTTTGGTCACTGAAAGATATAGATCCTTTCTCTTTTCTCTCTTACGGTTTATTTCTATTTTCTTTCTTCTACCACGGATAGACTTTTCTTCAACCTTATGTCCTCTTTCAGCTGCTCTTTAGCCCTGGCTAGATTGTATATATAATTAAAACAACCTCATTACATATTACGTAGGCCCTCTTACTGGTCAAACCGCTGGTGGTATAAAATGTTAACACGCTTATATATTCCAATTTATGTCGCGATTAATACCAGGTAAAAACTTCCAAGGTTAGCTAACTACCTAGGTAGCTTACAAAAATCGACCGGATTTGTAAGCATTCTGAGCAAAGACTCACTTCAGTTCCTTTAGTTACCTAGATACCTGCAATTCACCCTCGAACGTTGAGCAATCCACTCAATGCTGGATAACAAATAGACAAAAATAAAAATAAAATGACTCAATCAAAGATTCGAGCTGTCTTCTTCGACTTCATGGGCACATGCCTCGACTGGCACAGCGGGACTGTCAAGATTCTACCACAATCCATTCCTGAAAGCGAGCGGTCCAAACTTGCTCTGGAATGGCGGCATGATTATTTCGATTCCAACGCGGCCCGTCTCGCAGCAGGAAAGCCTCCTGAAGACATCGATATCACACTCCGCAAGACTCTCGATACTTTGCTGGAGAAGCATCCGGCATACAAACATCTGTTCGACGAGCAAACGAAGCGGCGATGCGTACTTAGCTGGCACTCAATGCCAGCCTGGCCGGATGTGCCACCGGCAATCGAGCAGCTAAAGGCTGCTGGGTATGAGGTGTTTGTTCATGCAAATGGTACTACACGACTACAACTCGATCTCTGCAGATCAGCAGGGCTTGCCTTCAACATGATGTTCTCTAGCGAGTTACTTGGTGTGTATAAGCCGGCGCTGGAGAACTATCTCAGGGTATTGCAATTAGTGCAGTTAAGACCGGAAGAGTGTGTAATGGTCGCTGCCCACGCGTATGACACCCGAGGAGCGATGAAGGCCGGCATGAAAACGGTTTATATCCATAGGTGGACTGATGATATTAATGAGGATATGGAGGTAGTCAAGAAAGAGCACGACTTTTTCCTAGTAGATATGACTGACCTTACAACGCTTATCGGGACACTCTGAATCCGTGGACGTCTTAATGCCGTCTCGACAAATCTCTTCACCCGAAACGGGGATTTTACCCGTTTTAAAGATTAAACTGGGCTATGGCTGGAAAGTTACATATTCGTTGTCTTTAAAACCTACACAGAAGTCTATTCAGATCACATAGTTAGCAAATAAGCTGACAGCCTCGCGGAGCCTACCTAGGTAATAGGAGATTTTTAATTAAGTGGCTCTCAAAATACACAAACAATCTTGCCGAGCTGTAATTACTAGAACTAACTATGACCGATACAGAGTACTCCGTACATGCTCTTTCGAATACATGTTCCCGTAGCCGTGCTAGTTTCGTCGATGATCTGAAACAACGCCTGAGTACTGAGTACTCGGCCTTAACCTTAGGCTTAGGGCCGGCTTCTATTGGGCTCAGGTACAAGAGCGGCATATCGCCCCAAAATGAGGTTGGCGTTCTTAATGGAAGAGCTAATAGCAGAGCATCTGCCTACGTCATCGCTTTTGTATGCTTACAACCGTGAATACATAAAGAGTCTGTACGAGTACTCCTATTGAAGCAATGGATTTTTAGAAACAATGATATTCACGAAGGCGCCAAATCCAAGAACGAAGATCACTCAACCAAGACAAGTCATTATCACAATGGATAAGAAGGCGGAAATCGCTAAAGTGCGTCGACAGCTGCACAGCTAGCTTATGACTCTACTGACAAATGGATGGATAGGATGTACAACTAGATCAGCCATCGCCGCCTCCATACTCGGCGGAGTCGGCGCGAAACGGACAACAAAGCGAGAACCAAGCGCCGTCGCCATACCCTCCACAATCGTACCACATGCAAGCCCCGTCGCGAACCCTGAAAGCGGAGTACACTAAATACTGGACTGCGTATATATGATGACACTGCAACATCAGGGAATCTCTATGAAGTCAGGATTAATTGGATGAAATCAACCATGACATTCAGCAAGCCCGGTCTCACGAACTCATTTGCAACTGTGAAATTCCATACCTTTCCGCCCAGCTGGAGCATCCAGCTCGATGGCATGGCACCGTTCACTGTTCCGCTTAAAGGCAAGCTGAACTATGAAGGCACACACATATCTCCGGCACTACAGAACTCGAGGTTGACATGGAATGCAAATATCATCTAAAAACTATGGACCTTGAATGTCGGGACGAACAATCAGTCATGATTGCTCGGATACAGGGAAATGTATGGAAATTTAAAAAGATTTGTAACATGGAATTTTACGGTCGGGAATGCGGAGTTGATGACCCCAAGATGGACGAACTTGTCGTCACTGGTCTGGCAATGTTGGAGTATGTGACGATGGTAAATACGAGTTTGCATTCGACGCCAGTGCTGTCTATTTCCTGGGCCAACGTGCCAATTGCAATGGATAATACTCGGTGCAGCGTCTCGAGTACATAATCAAGATCTCCGGCAGTTTCCGGTTCATACTGATATCACACTTTCCCTTGTGCTCGAGATAGGAGTATTTCCCACCCTGTGTAACTGTATAGTGTACACTGTTCACTGTTCAGGAGGATGCCGTAAAATACGTGTCAATGGGTAATTGGTGAAAACCTTATTCAGGTTGTTCCGCTTCGTAAGAGCTGGTACGAATCAGACTGATCAGTACGATCCTGGCCAATAATATTCTAATTAATTTACGTCTGTTATACCCCGAAACAAACTAGTAGAGGCTAGAAGTCTGAAGACAAAGAGAATTTCGAAAGCATGCACTCTTGCATGTACGGAGTATCCCAACCAAACAAAGTCTTCGCAGAAGATGAAAGGACGCGCAATCCCTTTTTCAAAGTACATCTCCTTATTGAATTAGCCACAGCTCTCCTTATATTTATCCGAGTTATGAAATAACGGAGCCCAATTTAGACTGCAGCCTACCTACTTGGTATGTAGTTTCCTAAACCATGACCTCCATCTATGGATGATACGGTCTTCAATATTGAAAGACCATATTGGAATTGTACTCCGTAGTTCTCCCAAAGTCCCACAATATGATTATGGGGAATCGGCCCCGGATCGGGGTACCCATTGTGCACGGACCGTGCTAAATTATGCCTGGCCGGGCTATGTGGGGAAATTACGGGAAGTTTGATTTCCTGCGAGATTCCAGGCCATCTTCAGTTTAGTTCACTAGCCAAGCATGATATTATAGTATATAACTATAAGTTAATGAATTTGCTTGTACACATACCTAGTCATATCCCATCGTTTCGCTGGATGTTTAGGCGACCATGACTTCCCAGGCGTGTGACCGGTGCCATCGCCGAAAGTCCAAATGCGACAAAGCTGTTCCAATATGCGGACAGTGCAACAAAGCTGGGACTGCCTGCAACTACATAGATCGAAGAAAGGAGACCCGTGAGCTAGTGGATCGACTTCAGCGTCGTTTAAAGCAAGTCGAAGCTAGCAATCGTTCATTAACCGCCAAACTAGCAGCCCAGTCCCCGAATTCCGCTCAGCTCGTTGCTAGTGAAGATAATGTGGATGGACAAACCACGGATGCTACAATGATTGATGGGACGAGTGATTTAGACAACGAAAGTGATGGCAATGAGCTGACGGAGCAGGTTTCTTTTCTATCTTTTCGAGCGGGCGGGGAGAGGCATTTTCTGGGGTCAGCTAGTGGGGTGCTATTTGCAGATCTGGTACATGCAACTATTGCTGCCGCTTCTTCGAATAGCAGTAAACAGAGCCAGAGGTTATTACACGGGGCAGAAAGAGCTGTTCCTTGTCGGAGCAGTATCACGTCTACCCCGGGGATCTTTCCACAGCCGACTCCTTCCCCTGAGGTACTATCTTTACCACCAGAGAGAGTCGGTCGCGACCTACATCGGGCCTACTTCGAGAACGATCATCTGCCATACCCTTTTCTACACCGGGCATCTACTTTATCCGCTCTCAATCTCGCCTATGCAGATCCGAATTTCCTTCAAGGAAATGCATTCGCATGTTTCGTCTTCGATATGATTCTTGCAATAGCAACAGCGAGTGTTCACAAATTCAACTTGGAATCACTTCCTGATGCCGAGGCTTATCAGATGAGAGCTGCTCGGAGACTTCACGAAGTTCTCCAAGGTGGCGGAATCCAGTCCTTACAAGCGATACTTCTCTTGTGCCAGTATCGAATGACAAGTTCCATCCAAGACAACTCAACAAGTATGTATCTTCTGTTCTAAGACTTGAATTAACAATCTTTGACCATAGTTAGGTCTATGGCATATTGTTGGCGTGGCAGTACGCATGTGCTTTGAAAAGGGTCTTCATCGAGAACAAGTATATCAGCAATCTATGATGCCCAGTTCTGTCGGGCCGACGCCGTCTGCTGAGGTGGTTAGTAGCGAGATATGGCGGCGTTGCTTCTGGTGCGTTGTCGCCATGGACCGGTAAGACATATTCTCATACGTTTTTATGACCACGCTAATTTCAATATCAGAATTCTTAGCAACACTCTTGGTAGACCTCTCGCTATTCGTATAGAGGACACAGACACTGCTTTGCCCGACCCGGCACTCGATAGTGTTGTGAATTACCATGGATCGGATGACCAGTCGACTTCTAATTTCTGTGCTACGGAAATATTTAATCATATAATACGCTATCGAATCATTTGCGGAAACATATTATCTTCGTTGCACAATGGAGTAACTCGAACGCAAACCGATAAGATATCAGCTTTAGCAGCTCGTGATAAATTTGCCGACGAACTTGAAAAATGGCACCAGGACACTGCAAACCTCTCTTTGTTGGAGGTGGACACCGTAGGCGCAGTGCCTGGGGAACTATCGAGCTTCAGAGCTCGAGAATGGTACGAGATGTTGTACCATAATGCTCGGCTCATGCTGTTTAGGCCGTCACCGGCCCTTTCGTCTATATCATCAACTGACCCTGCTGTCCTACAAGCTATATTTACGGCGGCGAAGCGATCCATAACAATATATGCCAAACTTCACAGATCGCGACGCATAAATTATACGTTGATTACCTTACATGCGGTTTTCATGGCCGGACTCTCTTATATTTATGCAGTCGGCCGGCATTTCCGGTCCTGCAAGCGTTACGCAATGGGATCTTCTACTGCTGATGATATAGTCATTGGGACAAGCCCTACAATCTTAGAGATTGTAAATGACTCCCGTGCATGTTCGAATGTATTGGTTGCCATTTCAGAGCGATGGAATTCATCTAACCATTGCCATGATGTCTTCGACCGCCTGAGCAACGCTGTGCTGTCGGATGCAGTTGAATACTACGAAAAACAAGGAGGAAATCCCAGCATTCCCCAAGCGCCCAGAGCTACGCACGGAATCTCTGCAAATGACCAACTAATGGATGCGGGAACGGCAACATTGAATGGAAATTGGAACGGTGACCAAGCGGATAATAGTCCTCTTGCAATGGAGTCCGTTCTGAACGAATGGCTTGATGACCTTCAGTACTTCCAAATGAATAACTTTGATGACCCCACTGGACAATTATCGCACGACTGGCTCGGAGCATTGCCATCAATATGGGAGGCGTGAGTCGTGTTCCCGGGTGCGACAATCCAAGGCGTTAATTGAAAGCAGATGCATTGTATGTGGACATGAGTTATAACAAAACGTTTGTGTCTACGAAGAGGGCCTAATGTTGCAATCTGTTTCATAGAATGTACAATTCTAGTGTCTTGATCCTTCGCCAGGGTGTCTAGTGTATTTTATATGCACTAGTGTACATTCTATGATGCGCAAAACTCCCAAGTATTTTACGGCTAAATCCGTCCTCTCCGTAGAAACTTGACCGGAATGTCGACCTCCCGACCTCTCAAATACTCTCCAATTCCCTTTCCCAACCCGTCAATTCGACTTGAGCTTGCAATGCCACCATCAAGGAAGTCGAGAACTCGGAAATGCACTGCCAAAATATTCGGAAACTCACAGCGCTCCACTCGTGGCTCCTTTTCTAGTGGCCAGTCATCTGCAAACAATTCCTTCAAGCATGGCACCGTGAGAAATGACTGCAGCCATGGATATTCGTCTTCATGCCTAACAAAGAACCCTACATTGGAGTTATCTGCTTTATCGCCGGAACGCGCGTGCACAATGCTTCCCAGTGGCTCGCGTGTCACTGGTCCAAATTCTGACAGCGCTACTGGCGAGCTTGTTTCATAGGAAGGGCGCTCAGTGGGATATGTTCCTGTTATTGGTGGAGATGGAATGTTAATACAAGTTTCTCCATCTCCGATGATCGCTTTGTGCTGTATCAGGTTCAGGGGTATCACGACTGGGAAGATCTCCATAAACGGCTTTGGATCCATTGTTCGGAAGTCGAGGTTCATGTGATATCCTAACAACATAAGAACATTCTTCACATTAAACTCTTTTTCTGAATTGATGAAAACAATCAACCATCTAATTAGACGTACCTGGATAGCTCTGCATCCGCAGGGCATATATTGGAACGCGGAAATTTTCCGCAGATATATCTTCCTTCTTCCGTGCTTGCGCAAATACACGGAGAGAAACAGTTCCGGCCTTTTGGCTGCGGGGATCTGTTGCAGGTGTGCCGTATACTTCAGCTGACAACTTGCTGAAGTTGTTATCCCTGAGCTGATAAAACAGTTGGTTTTTCAGCAAAGTAGCTTTCTCGTTGATATCCAGACCATTCATGTAGAATGTCGCTTCTGCTTGATAGCCTCCTGGGGCAGCTATCATAGCTTTTGTCGTCGCTGGAGGAGGCATCCCACGAACACCATTTACTTGAACTCGATCCACGCCTGCTTTGTCAATAGTAACATCCCGAAGATTGGCAACCACGTCCGGGTTCAAGTAGAGTTCTCCCTGGAGCTCATACAGCAATTGCGCAATGGTGTTCTCCTTTGTCACTGCTCCGTTATATTTGGCGCATTTAGTAATTATGAAGCTGCCATCTTCCTTGACTTCGGCAATTGGAAAAGCGAGATCAACCAAGGATGACAAATTTGACTTGAACCCCGAGAAATTTGCGCCTGTTACGTATGGGCCACACTCAATAAGGTCTAGCTAAGGTTGTCAACAAAGAGTGTCACAGAAAAAGAGGCTGAAGTCTGCGTTTATTACGTACGTCCAGCCACCAACGCCCCGGCAAGTCGATCCCACGCATCTACCGGCCAGTCGTGCCACCAAGCTGCTGCCCCGACGACGGGTGAAGCATCCGTGACCCTACCACAAATGACAATACTGGCGCCTGCTTTGAGGGCTTCGACAATCCCCCATGCGCCAATATATGCAACACCGCATATAGGATCCAGCGGCCAACCGGCTAAATTCCATTCTTCATGATCGAGATGATGGAGATTCCGCAGGCCGCTCTTCTCTTTGCTTCTAACTAGCTCTGAGATATCGTCACCAACAACGTAGGCAACAACAACGTCCGAGTGTCCTCTATCGTGGCATAATGCTCTCACATTTCGTGCCAGCGCAGGCGTGTTCAGTGCACCTGCGTTGGTCACTACTTTTATGCCTTTTTGTACAATCACGTCAAGGCAGTCGGTAAGTTGAGTGAGAAATCCAGCCTCGTAGCCAAGATCAGGGTCCTGACTTTTTGTAATGGCATTCCATGCAATGTTCATTTCCGATAGCCAGTCGCCAACAATGATATCTACATCGCCATCACATGCCATCCGTGACATTGCTTTAGGATGGTCGCCTGTTGCGCCAGAGACATTGCCAATACGGAGGGCGCGTCTGAAAGCCATTCTCTTTCAATCAGTTTCTTTCCTCGTGACGAAATTTGTTTGAATCGGCCGTTAGAGGGTGAATTAGGGAATTGGATAAGAATATCCAAGGGACGATGTTTATTGTCGTGGGTGGCAAGGAATTCTCGCTATCATTTGCTTGGGAGCCTTGGAACCAAATTCTCATTCATTTATTGCTCTCTGACCATCCAAGCTGTCAAGCCGTTGTACTTCTAGTTTTTCTTTGTCAATGGGCTGTGGGAGTATGTCCTTCACGTTCCATACTTGTCTTCGGACTCGGCGCCGAAAGCCGACCAGGGGGGCCATTGCAGCAGTGTCACAGTCCGGAGTCTTGAGATGCATCACACACCCCGCGTTTTAACTACCTCTATGAAATACGTGCCCCGATTTACCCACAGGGCTCTATTTGGTCGATTTTTAACTCACGAGTTGTGAAGTTAATCCCGCTTATTCAGTGCTTCATTCTAATACCATTTCTCGGCGGACTCACACTTGCGGAGTCGCCTACAAAGCTTGGGAGCAATGTAAGTTTGGGGCGATACAGATCCCAAAATAGAAGGCCCGAGTTTGCCCTTGCAATATCTACCTAGGTGCTACGTTGAAAGTCATATCACTTGGCTAATCAATGCAATCAAGCAACTGATCCTATCTTTAGTCCTTGCACTTAGAACCTTTGCACCTTACATTTCGTCTAGGAATTCAGGGTGTTCTACTCTGACGCAAGTGGGAGTCCGGCCTGGTATCGAGGTCCTACAAGCCGTGGAGGTTCCTGCTTCTAATCTAAATATTTCGTCGATTATCAATGTGATACCCCTTGGCTAGGTGCCCAAATACAGTGCTGAATGCGACGACACCTCCGACCCCTGGGGGAATAATACCCAGGTACACACTTGGGAGCTCTTCCTCTCAGGTCGAGAAATACAATGAAAGATACTTGTCTGTTGGTAAGTGATACACTTGGATATACTATAATAATTCCATCCACCTAAGATTGGCATGTAACGCACATGAGGTGACGGTGGATTTGCCGATACAATCTTAAACAATATCATACTGTCTTACTTAGGCAAATATGGGATATGCTGTGTTTGGTTCTGATGCGGGCCGTTCATTGGTGGCTGATGGTAATGATATGTTTGTGCCATATTTATACAATACTGCAGAGTCAGTTGCCTGGATACACAACTCTGGGCTTACCTATGGATGACTACCTAGGTACTCAGGCCGCTCACTTGCCGCTGAATACTTAGGTTCTGGGAGCACCCCAAGTTTAGCCACTATTAGGGATACTCGATTGGTAGTGCCCAGGTATATTCTCTAGCTTCATATCATCCCGATAAGTTTGATGGAATATATGCAGGAAGCCCGGCTGATTTCATCCAAGTCCGAGAAGTGTTTCAAGCTTAGGTACGTGTGTATGATTAGTAACAGTGACCCAGTATCCATCACTTCGGGAGACAGACAAAGTGAGTCGCGGTACTCATCGGTTACCAGCGCCAACAGAACATCGGGGTTAGCTTGCCAGACTGCTCGCATTCAGAAACGGGTTTACAATGTCATCCATCTATGGATACCTTAACTCCGAAGTAACCTCTTTTAGATGGGCATTTACGTCGGTAGGTGCTGATATTCAGATACGTCAAGCAAACCAGGACTTGTGAACAGACTTTTCACTATCGTCAAATAATATGTGGAAAACACATTTATTCGTTTCAGAAAGTATCAGCGGTCTGCTTACACCTCATGGAGTCTGGTCCTATGCCCTTTGCGAGGCGGACAAAGAATGATCACCTATCGAACTAGTCGTCGTTTTTAAGTTCAGTCTCCATGATATTTTCCTCACAAACCCGTGATTTTGCGCTCTCGTCGGCATAAGCAACGCCCCGTTTGACTATATGCTTCCGAGGCAACTGCTTTGACAGTCTGACTGCATGCGGAACACTGGTTGAGGTTTCAAAAATTTCATCAACCTCCTCAAGGGACCTTCCACTTGTTTCGGGGAAAAAGAAATATACACCTGTAAAGATAATTTTAAGTATTTAACTAAAGAACGGTAAGTAATTTTGCTCTCAACACTTACTCGGAAATATCAGAAAAAAATTCAAAACTGCCCATACGATGTAGAACCGCCAACCAATGGTAGAAAAACCAACTGGTGTTACTTCGGCCACCATGAAGTTAAACAACCATGCTGTTCCTGTCGAAATACTTGTGATAGGTACGCGAACCGAGAGCGGTGCAATTTCACTTGCATATAAGAATGTGAGACCCAGAAATCTAAAGACCAATTAGTCCACAAAGGTATTGTAAATCACGCAGACATCGCTGAAAGAACAAAACTTACCCAACGGGGAAGAATGACACAAAGACAAAAATAAAAATGCCGGCAACAATAATAGCAGCGCGGTTATGGGGTTGGGATACAGTTCCGGCTAGAATAGCCATGGAAACTCCCATTCCAAGGGAGGATATAAGCATGAGCTTTCGCCTACCAAGTTTGTCCACAGTCAAAACTCCAATAGGTGACGCGATCGTTTGCCACGTGAAGAGTGCAGCACCTAGAATTCGACTATCTGTACCGCTAAGACCAAGATCTTGCTGGAAAATCGTTGAGACGTAGGATGAAATTGCATTGATACCACAGAGCTGCTGAAATAGTTGGCCAGCTGCAGCAAGGCAAGTCCGATGAAATAGACGTTGCTTTCCATTAGTGAAAATGTCTAGAAAACGAGCATCTCCAGTGGCAGCAAGCGACTCTTGAATTTCTTGGATGTCTCTATTAATCTCATCTTGGTCAGGGGCGTCTCTCAAAGCCGATAAGACCTCGCGGGCTTCCTCTACACGACCCTTTTTGACCAACCATCGAGGCGATTCCGGCATCGGATAGATAACGGTTAGAACTATGATTGACCATAAACCGGATAGTGCCATTGGCAAACGCCAAGATAGGGAACTGGTTGCATACGAGGCTCCGTATGTGATCCATTCGACAAGTGCTATTTTTCCGTGTCTCAGTCCCTGCCAAAACACCTGTAAATTGTGTGTGGAGACAACTTACCCAGCCCAAAACTAATATAAACACTCTCAAGAATCACCACCGAGCCCCTGTGTTCGGCCCTGCTGCATTCCGACTGCCAATTGGGAGCAGTTGCTGTCAGAGCTCCAAAACCAAGTCCGCTCACAATACGCCCAGCAATGAGCTGTCCTAGGGAAAACGGAGATGCCTGGATGACAGAACCGACTAGGCCCAGTAAAGCACCGAGCATAATAGTTCGAATACGTCCAAGTCTATCACCGATCCAGATACAGCAAAGAGAGCCGAAAAAGCATCCTAGCGAATACATAGAAACTAATCAAAACCGTCAGGGACTGTCGTGCGATATACCTAGCTAGGTAACGCCCGTGGTTGTGAAAATAGACCCAAAAACGCTCAGACTCACCAACGGTTCCTATGTCGTATAAGTCAGCTATGATCAAAATCCAAACACCTTCTGTAATCGATATAACGCCAACCTTGCACCCTAGAGTTATCCGCATTTTGCGATCCAGTGGTTGTCAGAGTATCAATCCGGGGAAATGTTTTGATCCAGGATTCCAGGTCCAGCAAGCCCCCTGCCAATGCATTATTCCAACCGAATAGAATGTATGCAGGGCAAATCACGGCCCAGATCATGAGCCTGTTTAATGATTTGCCCCTTAGGCCGTAAAACTTTGTTCGTGCCATGTTTGGTATGAGCTCGACTCAGAAGTTATCACTATATGTTGGAGAGCTGTGGAGGGGATTGTTGGGCATTACCATATTGTTGGTGATGAAAGGCGTAATATAATACCCATAGAGAATGCAACAATGACATTTTATTTCAGATAGGTAGTGCATTATCGCACCAAAAAGCCGATAGCTATCGGCGTTTGTGGCCGACGCAGTAGGCCCAGCCCCAAGCATCAGTAACGGGGTATAGGGTATGGGGTAGTATGGGGTATTACGGGGGGCCCGTCCGTTCGTCTTGTGACATGCTTTTCTTCTGATGGTCAGGGGACGACCCTTAACTGAGGGGAGAAATGCTTTGTTGAAGTTTTGTACTAAGCTTCACAGCCAATAAGAGGGCTAGGCAAGGTTGTTTCGGGTAAGTGGGAATTAAAACCACGGTGTTGTAGATTATTGGTCAAAAATTCTTAATAAAACTTACTTCAATTGTGATAGGGCGGGATACGTACTGTAATCTCCTGGACGTATTTAAAAGCTTTTGGACTGATCAGAATACTTTACCGCTTAGTATTCGTAAACTATTCCTAATTAGGTTAGTACTTTCATGTATATAACGCTATTATTGGCTACAATGCTTATAAATACTTTAAGCAGGCACTCCGCAACAGTTGGCGCTTTCACGCCATGGATACTGTCAAAAGCCTTCGTATTCTACAACTTGGTAACACCGGTTAACTGATATAAATTGTATGTTTTTACTTGCCTCTCCCTCTAAGTACATGATGTTCTAAAGCCAGGTATATAGACCTTGTTGGTGGGATGATTTGTATTGATTGCTTCATGCGATGGCTTCATTGGAAAGCCAGCTTGTCTGACATATCGTTCACTAATCCCGAAAGGATTAACGTAATCGGTAAGCGAGCGGGCCATGTAAGCGAGCGGGCCACTTTCTCCGGAAAACGCGCTCTATATTGATTAC
>JAMAFX010000091.1:0-89499 GCA_023625875.1 Trichocomaceae sp. PYS4502
GTGGATGTTTTTGATAAAGAGACAAAATCTCAAGCAAGCCGGGGATGGCGCCTTCTTATCCTCGATGGGCATGGATCCCACGTTACAATGAAGTTTATTGAATATTGCGACTCAAATCGAATTCTACTAGCAATCTTTCCGGCTCATTCAACACATACTTTGCAGCCTCTAGATGTTGCTATTTTTGGACCTCTTTCTACGCATTATACGAAGCAATTGGACGGTTTTATAAACGATTCTCAAGGCTTCACCCGGCTCACTAAACGTGACTTTTTTCGGCTATTTTGGGCTGCCTGGGACTTAACTTTTACAAGCGAAAATATTATTTCAGCGTTCAAGAATACCGGCTTATATCCCTTCAATCCAGAGCTTGTTATACAAAAATTTACGAAGAAAATCAACAGTCGACCATCCTCGAGTGAATCCGGAGCTTCAATTATCCCAGCTGGGGATTGGAGACGACTTGACAGGCTTGTAAAAGCTGCTGTTACCAATATTTATGATCAAAACGCTATACAGCTTAGAGATACGGTATCTCATCTTTCAACAGAGATTATTCTACTAAGAAATGAGATGACTGGCCTCAAAAGAACTCTTATTAATACGAAGAAGCGCCAAAACAAGAAACAGCCTTTATTGCTAGGTTTACCTTCAGAAAACGATGGTGGAGCGCTTTTTATGAGCCCGTCAAAGGTTCAGCAAGCGCGAGATATTATATCTCAAAAAAACGAGGAAGCTGCGCAGGAGCAGGCTCGTAAAGATGATAAAAAGATTCAACAACAGCTTGCAAAGCAAGCTAGAGAGACTGAAAAGGCTGAAAGAGCTCAAATCCGGCAAGAAAAACGTATACAGCGTGAACAAGAGACTGCAGAAAAGCAACGCCTTAAGGAGGAGCAAGAACTGGCTAAGCTAGCCGATTTACAGCTTCAAGATGACGTTATATCGACTCCTAAGGCTTCAGAAAGGCCTAAAAAGCAAGTTTCTAAGCAAGCAAAGCCAAAAGCGCAGCCTGAGCCTCTTTTGGAGGATAATGAGGTTATTGTTACCACAAATCGCAGGGGCCGCGCGATACGGCCTCCTGCACGTTTTCGGGACTAATTTTTATGCCTATACGATTCCTTATATCTCATTTAGTGCTACACCAAGAATTTATTATTCTTTATTATTATATGTTGTTGTAAAGCTTCAAAATCTCTAGTATAGTAATTCGTCAAAATTGTGTTTCAGGTGGTTTTGTGTTCCAGGCGGTGAGGGACGGTACAGGGGTTGCTTCCTTTGATCGGCCGCCACGTCGGGGCCAAATTAACATCGTTTTTCAGGCCCCCATCGATGTAACGACGATGTTTGGACTTGAAACAACAACCCTGCACATTTTTTCTGTATTTTCCAAAATATCTGGTCATTGCTACACAAAATCCCGCAAGACTATTGAGCAATCACGTGGTGTGGGTGCTTGAGACCGCTAAACACCAGAGGCATTACAAGCATGTTCCCTCCATAGAGAACAAATTCTCCCACGTTAGGGCTCCATTACTGGTTAAAACTTAAGACGAATATTATTAGGGGGAATGCAGCCTTGGATTCGATTCTCCACCCAGCACAAATTTATTGATGCAACTGTCATAACACGCAGACTGGGGAAGCAATCTTATCACACACAACTGAAGTCTGAAGGCTAAGATGCGGAACTGTGGAAATGCCGAAGACTTTAAGCAAACGCAGAAAGAACGCAGGCAGAACCAGCCGCGACGCCTACCGCTCCACCGTCCGCGAGCGCTCACCTATCCAATTCCCGCTCAAACAAGTCGCTCATGGAATCCCTTTCAGCACAAGCAGCAGCACCAGCAAACATTCGATCAACGTCAGTCAGCGCTCTTTTCACGATTACCCGTGGAAATCAGACGCTTGATCTGGGCGGAAGCTTTAGGTGGGCAATTACTTCACATTGCCCGTGCTTCGAAAAGGCTTTTGGCGATTCCTTGCGCTGAGCAGGATGGTGCCTCGGGACTAAACACCAGGCTACATGGCTGTTGGGGTTCGACAAGCGGGAGGCTATATTTGGGTACGACACCTGGGTTTTATCTGCAACCTCGTAGCAGTCATGGAGCAAGACCCGCCAATCTGTTGCCTCTATTGCAGACCTGCCGAATAGTGTACACAGAAGCTATATCCATACTCTATGAAGAGAACACTTTTGACTTCAACCATTTGGACACAATCATGTACCTGCAGCGATCTGTACTACCGCAGCGATTAAACCAGATCCGATCCGTGAACCTTGTGTGGGACTTCAGATATCCCACTGCAACCAGCCCTCCTCCTTATGATCTGGATACTTGGCGCCATGTCTGTAGCGTGCTTGCGACCTTTACCGGCTTGCACGAATTGACAATGCACTTGAGGGGCACTGTTGACATTGGGCTTGGGGCACGTTGGAAAAGTCGGTGGGTGCCGCTACTAGGATCGCTTACCTGTATCAAGCCGAAAGGAAGGTTCGATGTATATCTTCCATGGTCGGAGGAGGAGTGTATTGAAGCAGCGAAGGAAGAGAGATATCATTTCCGATTGATAAATGCGCCTATTGTGCCAATGGACAAGGACAACGATGATAAAGGCAACATTCAATTATAGATACAATATCCTTTTTTTCGACCAATATTAATACGTACCAAGAGACTATAGAGTGCTTGTTACTTAAGAGAGAGGCTCTTACGAAACACACTAGCGTCTGTAGGTCGAAGGCATGGTCCTATTAGCGACGACTAACATGCTCAGGCCCTCAAGAGTCAACACTAACTGCTCATGAGGCATGTGTGATTCAGGTAACTAAAACGCATTACCAGAACTATCTCCTATTGGGTTGCAGCCTTAAATCCCATCCTCTAGAAAAGTTCGCCGCCGTAGCATGAGGGAGATGATAGATCGGCCTGGATGCCAAATGCAACCTTTTTTTGGGGCGACATGGGATATTCAGGGATAGGCGTGGGCCTCTGGCTACCGCGGAAATGTTTTAGAACGACAGCGGCAAAAGTAATGAATAATTCATACGCTGTACTCCGTAGAAAATCTTGGGTACCTCGTATTCATGGGGTTGCATTTTGAGCTGATGACACGCAACCGTTGTCTGGTACTGAATCTTGCTGAATGTTTAAACCGGGGTTTGAAACAAGAACATGGCCCAATTAAGATTTCCAAGATTATCCGGAGTATAGCTCAAAGTTGGCCATTGCGTGATGTTGGGAGCTGCTTTTAATGGTGTGGCTGTCTCTAACTTCTTCAAACTAATGCACTTGCCTTCATAACTTGTCAAGAATTAAGGTGGTTGGGCTTCACATCAACAATGAAGGTTTTTAGTACCGTTGCTGCCCTACTTGGCATCCTGCATGGAAGTAATGGCTATGTCTTGGATAAGTCCTGTGACCCCTATAAGAAAATGGTAATCGATGACATGTCGAGTGCTTTCGACATGGCTCAAGCCGGGTCTGATACTCTAACTCAACTGTCGACTTCGGGCAGTGGTGCTGTCTGGGAAGCACAAAATGACCTCGTCTCTTATCTGTTCTCGGAAGCCCTGACGAATGGTAATATTGATAAAAGCTCCAGCAACTGGGGCACAGTCTCAAACACATTCTCAGCCGTCTTGAAGTACAACAACAATCAGGGGCAGCCACAATCGACTCCCTCCGACTACAGATCGCTGAGTACCGATTCGCTAGTAGTGTACTGTGATTATAGTCGATTCACAGAGAACAAAGATTGCGATGGAAATAAACAAACGGGTTATGTTTGCGACACTAATATCGGTATATCATGGCCGATGAATTCTCTTTACTCCGACTGCAAAAGCACTAGCAAGCTAAGCACGACTTCTGTGGAGGTAAGTTATCTTAGGACTAAACAACTGCAAGCACAATGAAGGCTGCCACTAATACCTTCTTAGGCATGGACATTTGAATTTGCCTCCCTTGGTGTGAACCGAGCTTCCGAGATCCAGTTGTGTCCTGGCTTTATGAAGACGGTACAAAACAACAAAGTCCAGAACCTCAAGAGCCAGGGACGCAGTCTTGCCCGAGGAATGAAGAAGCTTAGCAGCTGGTTAGACGACCCATTTCGGACAGCCATGGATGTAAAATACACTTTTGATGCTACATTGCTTCACGAGATGACACATGCCATCCCCAATGCCGCTACTATAGATAGCAAAGGCAAGAATTCGTACGGCTGGAAGAACTGCGTGAAAATGAGTGGCAGCGGTAGCATTACCAATGCCGATACCTACTCTTTCTTTGGTCTTGCTGCTAGAATGATTTCACCAAGCAGTGGCACAGTCGCCCAACGGCCAATGAGTGATGGATCAGTCAACGAACTCCCTGGGACGTCTTCGAAGCGAGATGATGCTAAGGCTAAGGAAGGAGCATTTATTGGACATAGAGCTGCTGATCAGGATTTCACTGTGACGATAGACAAAGAAATTGTCACTTTGAGTGTGTCTAATGCGACTGGTTTTGTTGTCTCTGTCCCCTCGTCAGCTCCCGTTACAGTTTCCAGAGGGAAGGAATACACAATTGGAACAGATATTGTGTCACTAGGAAGTTCAGATCTTGTTATCGACCACTCCACGCTTCCTAACTTTCCCCTCTCGGCATCAACGACTATATCGCAGGCTAGTACAGGAAATGTGAGCAGCAGTCAAACGGCCTCAGTGCTGTCTAGGCCCCCATCAACACTTCGGACTACACCTCGCTCGTCAAGCTCGACCAGTGCAGTGATTCCGAGCTCAAGTGCAACCAGCTTGAGTTCCTCAGCTGTTCGAACAACGACTTCAAAAGCTTCATCATCACCTACAAACCCTTCATCTTCTGTTATTTCTACGGGTCAGAGTACAGCCAGTTCAGCTTCTACTGCAATTAGATCAACAACTTCAAAGACTTCATCTCATACAAATCCTTCGTCTGCCGCCGTTTCCACGGGCCGGAGCAGCGGAACAGCATCTACCCCGAGTGACAGCGTATCTTCTCAAAGTACACCAAGTATGGGACAAACTTCGATTGGGATAGCTACTTCAAGCTCGGTTTCAGCCAACCCAACCTCCACAGCTCTTAGGTCAACAACTTCAAAGGCTTCATCTCATACAAGCTCTTCATCCGCTGTTATTTCTACTGGGAAGAGTAGTGCAACAGAATCTAACTCGAGTGGAAGCATATCTTCCACATCTCAAGGCACAACAAGTGGAGGATCAACCTCGACTCCAAGCCCAAGTTCCACCAGTTCAACTTCCACGGGTGTTCAAAAAACAACTTCAAAAAGTTCATCTCCCACAAATCCTTCATCCACTATTGTTTCCACAGGCCAGAGCAGCGCAACATTGGGTACAATAACACAATCGTCGTCGACAACAGTGGTGCCAATTACAGTTATCAGCGTTTCCAAATCAGGAACCACTTCTCCCGTCACATACATTTCCACTTATACAAGCTCAGGAAGCATTAAACCCACCGGGGCTTGGATGTGTACAGGTCCACTGTGCAACACGGGCTCTTCTTGTATTGTTCCTTTGTTTTGTTCTTCTTCGAGCGGCAGTAGCAGCTCATGGGGTCTTTGCTGTGGCTGGGAGCCTCCGGTTGCCGATGGTGGCAGCACTCCTGCTGCAGGGGGTCCTAGCCCAGGTCCTCCTTCAGATGATGACCCTAAGCCAACAGAGACCCAAAAATCTGGCAGTCAAACATCTACCAGTCAGACATCTACTAGCCAAACATCTACTAGTCAGACCACATCCACCAGTTCTAGTAGCTCGTGTTCCACGCAGACAACCAGTGCATGCGACACCTCATACTCGGTATTTACGCCCGCAGGTGCGACCACTGCGTCTACATCTACGTTTACCCTTTCATGCTCGACAGTGACAGGTTGCTCGGTGTCGATCAGCGCTTCCGTAACAACGACAACGGGCAACCAAGTAATTTCGGCTACACCAATTGGCGATGCATACAACGAGTTCGATACTTCTGCAACTTCTTGGTATGAGTTGCAGCAGTCAGTCTTCTCGGAGGCTTCGGCTGATACTACCGATCCATACATCACTTGGTCAGCGTCGAGCACATCGGTGGTTTCAAGCTCATCATCGGGTGTGATGACGACTACCACACCAGCTTCAACCGCCACCACAGTAACATCATCGTCTACTGGTACGCAACGGTCTACGACCAGCTCTTTCGCGGTGTCAACAAAATCCACCTCCACATCGGCGGCTTCTTCTTCTTCTTCTTCTTCTTCTTCTACGAGTACCAGCTCACAAAGCTCAGCCACCACGAGCTCCACCTCAATTAGACAGACTTCTTCGTCGAAAGCTAGTACGACATTCACCTCAAGCGCGCAGACTACTTCGTCAGCAGCCAACAAGACATCTACGACACCTCAAACATTAACATGTTCCCCCACAACTGGTTCTTCTTATCCAGAGCCAACCATCCAGAGCGTGATTACATCATTCTGTAAAGCAATAGATAATTACGATGGCCATGTCGATTGTGACAATATAAACCACAATGGCTATATGCTGGCAGATTCCAGTGTTTGCGACGTCCCCATCTACTATTACTCATTAGAACCCACAACAGAGGCGAATGTGGCGTTCAACATCTCATTGGTTGAGGGAAGTGCGTTTGTGATCAACAGCACTGCTTGCAGCACCGCTCTTGGCCAGGTTCTCAATGGTTGTGCCCCATTTTCTGCGTCTTCTTTGGATGACCTTCCCAAGTATGGCGGGTCGGTGATAGTGAATAACGGGACAGGTGGTGTGGCGAGCTTTTCTTTTGAGGTTGAGGACTCTTGAGGTTTACCAAGTTGTTAAGCTTTTTGTCTTTTCATTCCTTTATTTTTTTTTTTTCTTTCGAGGCAGCATTAATATCAGTCTCTTGCAATATTTCACACTTCTGTCAAATAGAGAGTCTGAAAGATTGAAAAATGGCTAAACCGTCATGGGGCAAATTCATAGTCAAATTTTTACACCTTTTCCAGGTTGACATAGTCGTTACTCGTTAGAGAGTTGGTAACCTGGGTCGCATGACCCACACCATGGCCCTAAACTGATTTGGAAATAGGTCAAACATCGGGGTCCTCAAGATCTATGCACGGCTGCTTAATAACTTTTCTCCACCAGACTAACAACTATTGAAGGTGTCTTGAGTTGGTTATACCACACTTAAACCTAAATAGTATTATAGTGCTGCTATTCTTGCTGTGTACTGGTTGATTAAAGGCCTCAGTTTATTATATTTTGTAGTTCAACAATCCTGAAGAGTTATCAAGTATGGAAAACAGGAAGCTCTATGTATGGCGTGAACACCTGTGAGGATATTCTATCCAGGGAAGTAGCTATAAATAAAAATAATAATAAATATAATATCAATGTGCCTAAACTCTCATGAATAGAACATATAAAATGTGTAATATCTGTGGTGTCAATATGTTTCTTTATATAAGATTTTGAGACACAGTACACTGGTTGCATGAAGACATTGGTGTCTTGCCACAACTAGACTAGTCTACATCCCACTATAGGAATCAAGATTCTCACCCACTTAAGGACCATAAAGATTCCAAAAATCCATAAGTACACTAGTAAGGTATAATTTTAAGGAACTCCGGTTGTAGGCAGTGTCACGGCGCCAATACGTATACGCTACGAGGCAAGCAGGCCGGAGTAGGATCGTGTGCATGTAAACGAGAATATTCCAGGTGAGGAGCGAGATAACTAGCTAGGGGGCGAAGGCCACATATTTATAGACAAATTTCCAGAATTCATCAGGCGGACCTTCCCGTACAACAACAACTCACACCGTAATCGTGCACCGGAAAATCCCTTCAGAAACTTGAGGTTGCCGACGAGGTTTGCCACATGCCATCACCGAAGCCCTAAAACCAGTACCGACACGACGGATCCATCACAGGCAGTTGCAATACAGTAGTCAGTCTTCTTAGGGTATGGAAGAGAAATGTAGTTACAAAGGTGTGTGAATGGAGCTAAACTAGTTCTGAAGCCTTATCCAACAGGATTTACTGATGTTTTGAAAGGAATACCCACCACACTGAGTTCAATAGCCAGCGAACTAAGTTACAGCTGGCCAGAATACACAGCACACAGCACACAGATAAACCCAATAATTGGGAGGAAACAGAAGAGCATAGACCCGATCATTGGGCAGTAAAGACTGTGACGGAATACATGCATAAAACACTCTTAGGCATAAACACCCTTAGGGATAAAACACTCTTATGCATGAAACACCCCAGAAAGATTTGATTGCATTCTGTATGACTATCCGCTTTTCTTCTGTTAATCATAGTCAGTATATGAATGAACTGGGCCAAGCAATATAAGTGTACGAACAAGCTTCGCTTGCTGGTTTATCACTAGTATTTCCTCCATTGCCTTGTGCTTCTCTTTTTGCTCGGTTTTCTGCCCGTTTCTTTTGGGAAGATCTGCCCGCATCTACTATGGCTGAAACAGTATTCGATCCAGCTTCAGCAATGCGCTCATTGACAGCACGACGACTATCAGCTTCGTTGGTGGACATTGTCATCTGGTGCAATTTTGGCTGATAGAAGACTTTTCAAATGGTGACAGTGTGTGTGTCTTTCAGGATGGTGATTCTGGGGCACCTGGCACCTAATATATATTCTGCTTGCATTGTGTCTACTGTTCATTCTGTCCTGTTTAGCCCCATTTTTCTGGTCTGGTCCGGTCCAGTCCATGCTGTTCTCTGCTGTGCTGTCGGGATATAATTGCCCGGTGCTAGAACTTTAGTGCATGTTGGTAGAAATACTGCCATGCCTCCTAGCTCAGTAGTGCTAGGAGTATTCCTACCATAACGCTTACTTCTATGCACACTTTACTTAGGGATTATGATTAGGGAGGATAAAGATTCCTTAAAATGATATACGTATGTTGGAGTCGCTGAGGTAGGAGGCTTGGCAGTGTTAACCCCGCACCCCAAAGTTCTAACTGTATCCCGGCAGTGGAAACTGGGTGGGTAAAAGTCTTGGCATTTACTCCACTTCTAATACGTAGTATAGTATTACTATATTAGTATAAATATATACAGACATATAATTATCTAGAGCTGACGAAGCCAGGATTAAGGGTAGTTAGAGATAGGTTACGGCTAGGGAGGATTAGAGGCTTTTTGAAATATTCCCTTTTACGTAGTTGCTTATACTTACATATGTTAAAATAGTACGCTAAAAGTCTTGGCATGGCATTTGTATCCACTTTTGTCGCTAATTTTTTGGTCATAGCACCTATTCTATTCTTACGATACTCATTTAACTCATCTGTGTTTCTATTTCTGCGTCCTCCGACTTGGCGGTCAGTAAACAAATCATGTTGTCGCTTTGAAGACAAAGGCAGGTCACGTTCATTGTATTCTCCGTTCTTTACTACTCGTTCTTCCGTGCCCTACGAGAAACTGGACTCACAATGGACTACAATAAGCCTCTTGACCTCCTTCATATGGCAGAAGAAACTGTCTGGGTCAAAAAGGTAAACGCGGCCCGTGTAGATGGACGTATTTGCAGCTGGGCTTCTGGTTTTCATCCCGAGAAACTTCCATGTCGACTGGATGGGGGGTTCCTGAATGGCTCATACAATGTGGGCCAAAAGATTGTTTTCGATGATGGAACGACTTGGTTTCTCCGCCTTCCTCGTCCTAGCAGCGTTTCTCCAGAATACGCAAACGAAAAAGTGGCTATGGAAGTGGAAGCTCTTCTCCTTATACGAGAGAAGACATCGATACCTATCCCAAAAATTTACGTCTGGGGTCTTGCAGAGGAAAATCAACTTGGCTTAGGTCCTTTTATACTGATGAGTTTTATCAACGGCATCTGCCTTAATAATGTGTTTGGGGGAGGTGACTCGAGACTTCTTAAGGAAGAAATTTCTGACGCCGATATCGAGTACGTTTACAGGCAGATGGCGCATTTTATGTTGCAGCTGTTTAAGATCGATTTCAACCAAATTGGAAGCTTGCCGAGTCTAAGGACGAAATTCACTGCACCTAGGCGTCCGCTCACGTGGAAAGGGCATGAGATCTTAAGAGTGGGAGGCGTTGATACCTTTGGTTTGTTCTCTAAGCTGAAATATGAGCTTATGCTAACAGCCGTAGGTGATTGGGTTCACGGTTTCTCATCAACTAGACAATATTTTGAATACGTTAATAGCCAAGACTGGCAACAACTACGACTTCAACCGAATTCAATCGCAGGGCCGCGGAGTGCAAGATCGAGATACGCAGCATTAAACGTATTGAAGTCTCTGATTCCCGAATTCACTAATACAATCTATGACCGCGGCCCTTTCAAACTCATTTGTGATGATTTCGGCCTAGCAAATGTCATCGTACGAAGTAAGGATGACCTTACAATCACTGGGGTAATAGATATTGAGTGGGTTTATGCCGGGCCAGCTCAATTATTTGGATCTGCTCCCTGGTGGCTTCTCCTAGATCGCCCTGTCAACGACGAGTGGGATTTTGAAGAGGGCAAGGCTCCAAAGGCTGCTAATCGCTATTTCAAGTGCCTCGACGTCTTCATACATGTACTAGAAGAAGAAGAGACAAAGATGGTAGGAAATGGCCGGAGGGAACTCACTGAGCTGGTCAGATGGTCTAGAGACACAGGCGCCATGTGGCTCCATATGCTTCTGTCAAGCGGCTTTTTTGATACGCCTAGCTTCCCTTGTATGCAATTGCGAAAGCATAAGGGTGCGGAGTGGTGGGATAAGCGCATGAAGGACTATGGAGATACAGAGGAAGTTGAGAAATTTGTGGCTGACAAGCTGGATGATCTGGCAGCCTATGATGTGATCAAGGATGAGGTCGACCAGTACAAGGTCCTTATGGACAACAAGGAGATGATACCAGAGGATTTCATTTCCGCTGTGTCCTACATTCTCAGCTCTGATCGACAGGTCCTGTCCAAGTTAAAGAAGAAAACCAATGCGCCTCTGGTGTTGGAAGGCTTTGGAGGAACAGGAGCGTAAAGAGTGGTTGCAGGGCTCTGAGAGAGGATTTCTCAAAAGACATTTCTGTATTCATGTCTGGTATATATTGGAATATGTGATTACGGCACGTTAAGAACGACAAGATCGTGGGCGTGATCTGAGAAAGGTTATGTAGAGATTACAGCTTTCCTGCGAGATCAATCGACTCGAACCGCTAGGGCGACTGCATGAGGACCAATGTAAAACATTAAGATAATCTAGGATGATGGTCGTTCTCGCCTAATTAATAATTTACCGTTGAGAATCTAACCAGTCCAACTTAACTCAAAAATCACTTGCTCAATAATTGTCGTACCTTACTGCTATAATGCACCTGCAAACATGGTATTATACGGAAACCATTTCGCAAATTTACCTAGGTACTCTTAATCAGGTTTTATTCTTTAGTTCAATGATCCAAGCGTCTTCCTCTCAAGAGTTTATAGTACTTTTCTCTTGCGCTTTAAGAATCTCTTGACACCCATGTCTAGTAGACCCTAACACCCCCCGCTTGACACTCACTCGATACTCAGAGTTCGCTTGTTATACTACTCACCCACGACCCTCATAATGGCATCACCTAAGAAGCGCAAGATCACAGTCCGGAAACAGCTCAGTCACGATTCCAAAGAACGCCAGGTTGCCGACTGACTATATTATCAAACAACTTCAGAGACTGAAGTCCAATCCAGAGAAGATCGACGAGTTTATTGACCTTATAGGGAAACACTATGCCAATAAAAAGTATCGAGCTGCTGCTGATATACGTCTATCAGAGCTTCGGTTACTCTTCCAAATACGCGAGAGCCGTGATCTACGGTTTTCTCCAGAAGATTATCTCATTCATGAAGTTCCGGAAGAGCTTCTGAAATATTATACTCGACTCAACTCATCTGCATGGGACCCCTGGCGTGAGCAGTCCTGCCGAATTCGTGCAGACTTGCTCCTGATACCAGCTATGGACCAGGCTTGTTTAAATCAGCATGTGCCCTTTCACAAACCTCGAGATCTCATTATGCATCATGAGTACGATATAAAAGTTGAAGTTCAAGAGCCAGGCAATCCAGAGACGACATGGTTTATCAATGGTTGCGCTGATTGGGTGTTTGGACATTCAGGTCGAGGTATTCTAATCTGCATTGAGGCTGAAAGTGAAGTAAATTTTTCACAGTCCGAAGTGCAACTATCAATATATCTAGCCCTTTTCCAGCACTAACAAAGAATTACTCAAAAAGTGATTCTACCTATTTATGGGTTCAGCACTGATGGCCAACGATATAGTTTTCAGCGCCTTGATCCAGATGGATTATTACATCTCAGCCCGACATACGATATTAGAATCCGAGATAATCTTTGTGATTATCTTCATCTAATTTACAATCTTGTCATCCATCATATCGAATCAGCTATCAACCCATCACCGACCACTAATCCTATCAAAGGCGTCTCTGCTCATAGGCGCAAGTCGTCCAAATATTATGCCAAAGAGAAGTTTGGCTCAGAATCACCCCCTATACGCTTTGCTGGTCCCGACGACGAAATTCTAGACCCTCTGGACCTTTCTTGAGTTCTCACGATTTCATGTATGCATGGGAAGCGCCTACTTAAAATGGCAGCGCTGGCGGCCTGGCTTTACCTAGAAACCAATTTTATTCTACAGTAGAACCTTGCTATAACGAATTGAAGGCCTCTCGGGGCATAAGTCAATTATTCTCAGAAGTAAGCTTGATTAAGAGACAAAAAGCAATTTAGGAATAAATTAATATATTAGAGCCCTCTTCACCTCTATATTAAAGTTAATTAAGGTGATATCAAACATATCTTGGGAGGTCGCCCATACATTATATCCAGGTTCTACTGTTCTACAGTATAGTTAGGCGGAGCGACCCGGAATCCCCAGTGATTAACCATACCTTTATGTTCTCATGTTGCCAATACACGCGGCACTTGACAGTTAGCGTAGTAGTTCTGAGCGCTGCTCCGAGATTCTAATAAATTCATCTTTGCTTTTATCATCATCCAAAGATTATACCAAAAGAAATTTGGCATAAAAACACCTAAACATATATTGATAGCATACGATAAAAAGCTGACAGAGCCCATAATACATACAGCAACTGGAGGGAGACCATGAGGCTGCAGCTGCCTCCTCACTGTCATTTGATGTGGAAAATGTTATGCTGAGGGCCATGCAAGAGATGAATGACTAACCGGTCGTTGCCCTCGCTGTATCAAAGATATTATCAAGTAAGAGCTATCTTTTCCACGTAGTTTCTCTGCTTATGTATTGGAAGAACCAACGGCAGTTGCGACCCTTGTTTTTGAACAGATTAATTACCTTTTGTTGAATGATAATATAAACACTGGCCGAAAGAGCTTGCCTTGCATGACCAATATCTGCCTCCACACAGCGAGGACGAACGTGGAACTTGCCCCTTATCATCGGTCTGTCACCTTCTGGACAACAAACACTAATATACGAGGCATTTCATAGTGGATCTAAAATACGTAGATCTAAAAATGGATCGTAGATCGATGGAAGAAGCCTATTTTGTGGATCCCGAGTTAGCGCCAACTCTATGCTCCATCAACGTCCCTGGTCGGCCCACCACGGTGCCCCACCTGTGATGACTAAGGAGCACCTTCCAGAAGCCCGATCAGTGATTAATCATCTGCATTTATATAATTCATTTCCTTTCAGTAATTCATATTGCCATTTTCCACTCCATAATCCATTTCAGCCATGATGGACCACAACCAGCCCTCCGCACCTACCACAATATCCATCACAGTCCACCACCATGGCTCACCGCACACATTCACCCTGCCCGTCTCATCAACACTCCACGATCTCGCCTCCGCCATCTCCCTCTCCACCACCCTCCAAATCCCCATCGAGAACCAGAAACTACTAATCGCGCCGAAACCGGGACTGCAAAAGCCCCCCTTCGACACCACCAAACCGCTAGCAGAGTTACTTCCGGTCTCATCGCCCAAATTCAAGATTACCTTACTCGGCACAAAGGCGCAGGATATAGACTCCATGAACGAGGCCATACAGAGCAACAAACAGCGTCTGATGGCACGCGCGCAAGCCCGTCGTCAGCAGCCTCAGCCAGCGATTTCGCGCCGATCGCACGCCGGTGGTGGTGTACACACCCTCTCATCACCCTCATCATCCGCATACACATTCGGGCGATGCGAGCCATTACCATATCTACCCAACCCCGAGCGCAGCCTCACTTTCCTCGAGCGTCTACGCGACGACCCAGGCATAAAATTTGCCATGGCCAAGCACCGATTCTACGTCCCCTTACTCACCGAAATGAACCCGGCCGAACACACAACGCACGAATCGCGCACACTAGGGCTAAACCGGAATAAAGGGGAAGTGATCGAGCTGCGGCTACGCACCGACGCATACGACGGATACAGGGATTATCGCACTATCCGGAAAACGCTTTGTCATGAGCTGGCGCACTGTGTGCATAGCGAGCATGATCGGCAGTTTTGGGATTTGACGAAGCAGATTGAAAGGGAGGTTGAGGCGGGGGATTGGACGAGGGGTGGGCATCGGTTGTCGGAGCAGGAGTTTTATAATCCGCGCGATTGGGAGACGGAAGGGCAGAGGAGTGATGATGAGTGGGTGGATCATGGAGGTTGGACGGGCGGGGAATTTGTTTTGGGGAGAGCAGATTCTTCTTCTACTACAACTACAACTACTACTACTGGAGAGAGTACTAGTTCTACGCTGAGTCGGAGGGAGATTATGGCTCGTGCTGCAGAGGATCGGTTGAAGAGGGAGCAGCAGCGAGGGAAGGGGGCTAATTCTAACGAGGGTGATTCGTTGCCTCCTTAAATAGTATGCATTCTGTATGTAGACAAGTATATATTTTTGTACGAAGTAATATATATATATATACATATATATATATAGACTACTGCTCATTGACAAAAAGCCCCGCCATCCCCTGCCCCGTACCAATACACATACTCGTCACGAGAATCTTCTTCTTGGTCCTGCGCGCCTCACTCAGAATCGTACACACCTGCCTCGCCCCTGTAGCGCCGAGCGGGTGTCCCAGCGCAATAGCGCCGCCTCGCGGATTGAGCTTCGCATGCTCAATGCCCAGAGTCTTGAGACAATAAACCGCCATTGAAGCGAAGGCCTCGTTGATTTCGAAGATGTCAATGTCCGCGATATTGAGGTTGAATTGCTTCAGCAGTTTTGGGATTGCCGCTGTTGGTCCAATGCCCATTACTCGCGGAGGCACGCCGGCGACTGTTGCGCCGCAGAATTTGGCGAGGATGGGCTGGTTGAGTTCGATGGCTTTGGAGCGGCGCATGAGAAGGACGGCGGCGGCTGGAGATTGGTCAGTGAATTTCCCTTTCATATATATATATATATATATATATATATCAAAGAGGGGTGAGACTTACCGCCATCAGTAACCTGACTAGCATTCCCACCAGTCGTCTTATTCCCAAACTGCGGAAACGCAGGGCGAATCTTACTCAACCCTTCATACGTCGTTCCATACCGCGGACCCTCATCACGAGTCAACGTAACCGTCTTCTCCTCCCCGGTCTTCGGATCCTTAACCTTAGTCGTAATCGGGACAATCTCATCATCAAACAGGCCATCCTTCTGCGCCGCCTCTGCGCGCCGAAACGACTCTACCGCATACTCATCCTGCATCTGGCGGGTGATGCCAAAATCGTCACCGACATTCTCCGACGTCTGGCCCATGGGCTGCAGACAGTCGGCGGCTTCTTGCGTTTTCAGCAGTTCGGCGTGGAATGGTTCCAGGTCCCCCTTGCCGAAGGTCATGGATTCCGCGCCGATGGCGACGCCGATGTCGATTGCGCCTGCGCGGATTTGGTTGGCGATGTCCTGGATTGCTTTGAGGCCTGAGGAGCAGAAGCGGTTGACGGAGGAGGAGCCGGCAGTGTGGGGGATGCCGGCTGCCAGGGCTGCGGCGCGGCCGATATACGCTGCTTTTCCGTCGTTGACCTGTACATATAGACAAAACACTCATCATTAATAACTAGGATACTAGCGTACGTCAAAGGGAAGAGTGCGGAATGGGGTAGACGAACATTTCCCAAACAAACATCCTCAATAAGCGCAGGATCCAGCTTGGACCGCCCAACGAGCTCCTTCAGCAGGGAATAGACGATGTAATCGAGTGGCGTGTCCTTGAACCCGCCCTTGACAGCCTTGGTCAGTGGCGTCCGAAGCGCGAGCGTGATGACGATGTCGTCTGCATTTTTTTGCGTGCTGCAGGCCAGTCAGTTTGATTCTATTTTTATTTAGTTATTTGTAGATCTGCCTTACATGGCTGAAAGTCCCGAGTGGCCAGCGGGCTTCAAGTGGCCGATGATAGACGAGAGACGCTCGACGGCCATGATAGACACTTTCTTGTTGAATATCGTGAAATAGTAATATCTAGACGTCCCTACAAGACGAATCGGTCAGTTCTACTGCATACGCCGTACTGTAAAGCAAATTAAAATGCGGGGAAGCTCCGCGAAGAGACAGTAACTCACTCGTGCTAAGACACTCGAAAAATATCGTCAAGAGTGATCAGCAGTAAGGATACCTAGATGCAGGACGTAGATGATAGATATAACCATATTGCTGAGCAAACCTGGGGAAAATGCAAGAATCTGTTATGGTACGTATTACCTAGGCAGAGATTCGCGGAGCCGACAACCGAGGTCCATCCCCATAACCACCCAACCACGGTGAACCACCACACTACAAGGCTAAGGGTATGTATTATAAGATTACTATTCAAATAATGTTTATTTGTATATAGAATGGAAAGAAAATCTAGTCTAGGCGCAGCACAAAAGAGAACTCCACTGACATTAGGCACAGAAAGGCAACAGGTTTTGGCACAGCGTTCGTCAGGTGTTGGATCGATTCATTCGTTAGCAGGCTTTCATTTTTGTTTCGTTTTTTAAAGCTGTTGTCTGCAAACAGCGAATGAAGATGGACTGGTCGAGACATATTATAAGAAAGTAATAATTGCAATGAGGTCATCGTCATATATCATGATCCAAATAGTATACCATTCCCCGCCCTTATTCTTTTTTAATCAACCGACGAAAGCAAGAGAAGCAAAGAAGGCATGCATCATTGCAAAGAGCGTACAGAAAGAGAACAGGTCTACTCGACGTCGGCCTTGCCCTCACCCTCGGCAGCGGGGGCATCCTTCATCTCGGTATCTGGTGCCTCAGTCTTCTGCTGCTGCTGTCCTCCTTCAGCGGCCTTCTTGGCCTCCTCTTCAGCTTTTCGCTTGGCTTCTTCCTCGCGCTTCTTGGCTGCCTCTTCCTCCTTGGCCTTCAACAGAGCCTGGCGCTCGTTCTCGATCTTGTCCATGTATCGCTGAATAATGGGTCCGGCAATGAAGCGGATCTCCTCCATCTTGGCTACGTAGATGGCCTTGGTGGTGTCTTCACCTTCCTCGTAGAGCCAATCCTAGTTTCGGTCAGCACATCCATTCCCTACAGGCTTTCTCTGCATAGAAGCATACCTCAGATTCGGTCAATTTCGTGCGCAACTTCTCCTTCTCTTCCTCGCTGGAGAACTCCGAGTACGTGGTCTCGATCTTGTCACGCAGTTCGTAGATGTACGACTCCAGTTCGTTCTTCTTCTCGTCAGTGTCGGCAACGAGCTTGTCCTCCATTGCCATGGCATTCTCCTTCTCAGTCCAGGCATTCTTCGTAACCTCTTCGAGGCTGGAAGTGCCGGAGGAGATGGGAAGTTCGCCCTTGCGCACTTGCTTCTTCACCTTGCGAGTCTTCTTTTCGCCCTCATTAGCGGCGTCGGTATCCATAGCCTAGAATTATCGAGTTAGTACGCTTCTTTTGATTGAGCTTGCTGAATTAACTTACATCACCATCCTTCTTCTCGCCCTCCTTAGGCTCTTCAATAGGCTCTTCGACTTCGACATCCTCGACATAGTATCCAGACTCAACATTGAGAATACCGTGCAAGTTAAGACGCGCCTTCAGCTTGCAAATCATAAAGTCATTGTTGTCCTGAGCCTGGACGCCCTTGACAGAGAAACGACCAATCCAAGGGTTGACCTTTCCAGGGAGAGAGTCAGGCTTAGCATAGCGAGCCTCCAGATCAAAAGGCTGTCGTCGGTAGAACGTAAGAATCTTGGTAGAAGGCAGTACATTGCCCTTGTTGAAGACCGTCAAGCTGGTGTCCTCATCCGGGATCTCCGGCGACTGCTCCCAAGTGAACTCGATCGGGTAGTTGACGATGTCGTGCACCGAAAAGTCACGCACACGGAAGACGGGGGACAAGATGGCGCAGCTGAATGTGCAACCACGAGCAATAGCCTCGTCTTGGTTTAGGGTGAAGGAAAGGGGCTTGCCGAAGAAGTTGCTGACAGTCTCCTTGATGATAGGAACACGCGTACAACCGCCCACCATCTCAATGTGGTCAATATCTTCTGGCTTCAGCTTGGCTTCAGCGAGCGCCTGCTCCAAGGGAACGGCGATTCTGTCCAAGAGAGGCCGGACCATCTCCTGCATCTCCTCACGCTTGACCATAGCACGAACATCAACGTCGTCCATCAACGACTCAATGCTCAGGGGTGCCTGAGCATTGGCGGAGAGAACCTTCTTTAACTTCTCGGCGGCAGTCAATGTGCGGGCCCACGCCTTCGGGTTCGAGCGAATATCGACCTTGAACTTCTCCTTGAACTCATCGGCAAAGTGGTCGGTGAGCGCCTTATCGAAGTTGCGGCCACCAAAATGACGATCCCACGCGGTGGCTTTGACATTAAGCTCTCCCTTGCGGAACTCCACAATGGAGACAGTGTAGTTTGTGTGGCCAATATCGACGAAAGCCACGCGGCGAGGCTTCTCCTCGGGACCGGGGAGGTCTAGCTTGGTGATACCATAACCGAGGGCGATGGCGGTGGTATCGTTGATCAGCCTGAGAGCCTTGAGGCCAGCAATCTCGGCAGCATCAAGCAGTGCGCGTCGTTGCACGTCGGTAAACCACGCGGGGACACTAATGACGACATCTGAGACGGCCAGCTTAATCTCCCTCTCGGCGGTGTGCTTAATCTTGTTCAGGTACATGGCAACGAGCTGGGTCGCGCTGAATTTGTCCTTCTTTCCAAGGTACGAAGCCTCAACACCAACTTGTCCCTCCACCTCGCAGAAGGTGGCGGTGCTATATTCCTTCTCGATCTGCACATCCGGGTCGTTCACGCTGCGGCCGATGAGGCGTTTGAGATTGCTGACGGTGTTCTTGAGGTTGGAGACTTCTTGAGTCTTGGCAGCTTCGCCCAGGTATCTGCTCTTAGGGCCGAATCCGACGAGAGTCCTATTTTTCGATTGCAACAGTTAGTCAAAAGATGAAAATAAAATTTCTCAATGAGGCAGTAGAACTTACGGTGTAGATCTGTTGGACACTTCATTTGTAATCTGTAAATAGATTTGGTTAGCAACACTTATAGTAATAGACTAATAGGTCAAGAATGGCGGCGGCTTGGAGGGGCAAGCGAAGATACGTACGATATCGATACCCTTGTTGCGGGCCACACCAATCTTGGTGCTCTGAGCACCAAAATCAATACCGACAACAGACATTGCGAGAGAACAACTGTATGTTGTATGATGGTAAGAGGAAAAGGGAGAGAAAAAGGGAATTAATCTAAAGAGAGAAGGATTGTAGCCTGTAGGGCAGGAATCCTGTAAGATAGAGAGGGGAAGGAATAATTTGCACAAGCGTCCACTGGTGCTAAGCAAGCTTGGTGGGACCGCTGCGGTCTGTTGTCCCGGCGAACTCTTTTCTTTCGTTCTTTCTTTTCTTTTCTTCTCTTGCAGTTGCGAGTGTTTCTGAGCAGGTAGACGGTAATAGTATACGTGCAGACAAGAAGCGATACGATGCAGACAGTCGAAGAGAAGGGCCAGTCGGGCATATGTAAAGGCTGTGAGGTGGTGGATTCGCATCGAATCTTCTGGCGCCTGCGAGACCCCAGCGCCTCACCGCCTCGTTTGTGCGCGGCAGAATTCCACGTGTCTGCGACTAGCTGTTTTGGGCATGGTCTGTATCAGAGCCTAAGGCAATAAGGCTATCACTATCACTACCATTAAGTTATATTAACAGTAAGTTGTAACTACTATGTACACCTATCCAACCCAAAGTAAAGAAAAGAACAACACAGTACGAATGGGATATAAATAACAGCACCAAACACTTCCTGTACACCTATGTATGACCTACGACCTCCGGCCTATGACCGCAGAGCCGGAGACGACCTCTTCGCAATAAAGTACGTCAGCAGATTGCGCTGGTCGTTGCCAGTAGAATTGACCATGCGCCAGAACACGTCCTCATTTTGCACCATTTCGTGCAACTCCACACAGAACTCCGTGATAGCACGCCTCACGTCGGGCTGCGGCTGCGTCAGACTCGTGCTGGCAAACCTTCCTAGCCGCTCGATTTCGCCCTCATTGAGCCTCCGGTGGTCCCTATTGAGACGCTTGAGCAGGCCCGATATTATGTAAATCCCCATCGTGATGGCGCGATAGCCTTCGTCATCATGCTTCTCCGTCTCGATCAAATCGAGCACCGCAAAGATCACTTCCACTGCCTCGCAAGATGCAACAATATCTTCGGCGGTCTCTTCAAGTCCGCTCACTATGTGGTGCGTAAGTTCGTAGCATTTGCGTGCATTGAGCAGAGCTGTCATCACCCGAGGGTAATGGACTGCAAAGTACGCCTCATTGTACGCGAGCATAAGCCGGATAGTTACCAGGATCTGTATCTTGAGGTCCATTGAGCGAGACACCGAGGTCCGCTTGTCGTCGCCGGGAGCCTCCAGCGCATCAACAAGCCCTAGTAGCATCTCATCGTACTTTGACTCGTCAATGAAAATCGACGTGTGATATTTGATGAGTGCCTGCAGTTTCCGGTACCCATGCACGTCCAAGGCTTTTGCTTTGATGCGAATAATGCCTTTGTCAATCATTTCCCTCGCTTTGGTCAGGTCCTTTGACCGAGGACTAAGACTCCTGCGTCTATCAACCGCTCCAACTTTGCCCACAACTCGATGGGTATTCTCCAACTCATTGGGTAACCCGGTAGTGCGATTAAGCGGGCTAGGGGACAATACTGGCTGTTTGGCAATGCGTGGAGTAGGTACATTGGGTTCGTTGACCGGAATCTCTTCCAAAACGGGTTTCTTGGGAAAGTCTGGGCTTCGCGCAGTGTGATCGGAGTGGGTTATTTCAGCACCGACATGTGCCTCTGGGTCTTCGTAGACAGTGAGACCAGCGGGACGCAATTCCTCGTGACGAGGAGCAACAGGACTTGGTATGTGGCTTTGTTTATCTTCGCTTGGGTTTCGCGAATGACGCACGCGCGGTGAAGCTATTACAAAAGATGTGCCATTTGTTTCGCCACTATTTATACGCGAGTGGGTGACTGGTATTCGAGACGGAGATGTCAGTTTGTTGCCGAGCTCAGATACATCGTCGATGGGTATTGTCGGCTCCGCCCTTGGCATTATATCATCCTGAGAATGGGGATTATGTGCAGATTCGTGGCCATCCGATGCGTGAACAAACGGGTGCTCGACTACCCGAATCTTTTTGGCTGGTACCAACTCATTTATCTCACGCTCGGTTGTAAGGCTCGGTTGTATGTTATCATCCGAATCATACCCTGTGCCTGGCGCGGAGCGAACGTCGACGGATTTCAAATTTGAAATGTCGAGCTTCTTAGGCTTGCTTCTACTACTAGTAGTAGTGCTTGCTGGGGCGGCACCAGCTCTGGATTTAGGTCTTGCTGGCGACCTGGCGCTGGGTGTAGTGACCGTTTTGGCCCGAGCCTTAGCCGGGCTGACCTCAGGACTCAAGGGCTTCCCGCTGGATGCTGCACTCGGAGGTCTTCTGTCGGAATAGGGGTCTGCAGTCGCTGGCCGTGTTATTTCTGGACGTCGCGGCTTTACGGCCGGCCGCATTGGAGCCGATGATAAGGAAGAAAGATGGGTGCCCGTCGGAACAGTCCGTGTGCTACTCGCAGCCTTGGGTGCCGGAGTCCGCGTTGCTGGACGAGTGGGCTTAGTATCGGCGAATGTAGATTGTGCAGATTCGGGCCGTGGAGGGATATCCTTTGCGGCGGCAGCTCTTTTTTGAGCTGCGATTGTTTCTTTCAGAGTCGGCCGATGGCTTGAAGCCACACTGCTCGAAAAGGTGGGCTGGGTGCGGCCATCTGATTTAGCTGCTGCATTGGGATTGCCGGGATCTTTCTCTAACAAAGACCTTGATTTACTATCTAGTGTCGACATTATCCTTGAAAAAGAAAAGGGGTCAGCTTTAAATCCTGTAGCAGTATTGAGGACAATGAGCAAACGTACTCTTCTGCTCGATCGGGCCAGAGCTGGTGGAAAGTCCAAAAGGTCCCGCGCATGCTCTCTCGGACCCCGGGGTTCTGATCACCAAGGCACTTTTTGATGCATTTCTCGACCAAGTCGAGACCTCCGCCATGCTCAATTGAGGCCTTGTGCCGAGACTGTTTGACTAGGAGCGTTTTCAGCCAACCTGTCGCATATAGCCGCGGCTGGACATTTTTATCTTGACAAGCAAACGACACATGCTGGAGGATGCGAGGAACGTAAGTAACGTTTTGAATGATAGCATTCACGGTGAGATTTCCGTTCTGCGCACTGATCTTCTTCATTCCAGCGCATAATTTGATCATGTTCTGCAGAAGCATTTCCACCATGTTGTCGATCCCTGGACCGCATGTTTTCGCAATCTCCTGGATCAAGAGGCAGCCCGCCGTAGACAGAGTAGTGCGCAATGAGTTCACCACTTTTAAGATGCCGTCGAGGAGAGTTTTGATACCAGCGTAGAAATGTTGAGAATAGGACTGAGGAGCGTTTCCGCGTACGAGTCTCCGAAGTGTCTCGACTGACTTTTCACGGGGAATCCAATTATGCTCAGTTTCCCTGCCCTCGAAATGAGGCTGCATATCCCGTATGAGGTCGTCGATCTCTCTATTTGAGTTCACGAACAGAGGCTCGACATTCTCACCTTCTAATGCAGCAGAAGCTGACGCATTAAGAGAATCAGTGCTCATACTGTGAGACAGTCCCTTGGGATTCAGGTCCGCTCTTGAGGGCGGTCGAAGGGCATGTTCTGCATCTATATAAATAAAGGTTAGGAGAAATTTGATGACGATCCATATCCGAGCTTACCTTCTCGACTAATGCCAGCACGACTCTGTGGGCGTGCAGATAGCACGGAATTTGGGCGGGGTGGATCGTCACGGTGCCGGGAAACTGCAAGACTGCTTCCAGGGCGTCGTGTTTCTGAGCGGCTGCTTGACATCATATCGTGATCGGAGAGACCCAGACTAGTCAGAATGGCGGAAACTATAGACTTCCGCACACCGTGTTCGGAGAGCTGCTTTTTCAAATCCGATTTGGCCCGTGATGGCGCATTTCTAGTAGACAAAACATATCAGCGCATGGCAGCAACAGGGTGATTGAGATAAGGGCATAGCGGCGTACTGAAATATCTCGATGATAGTAGTCTTTGCCGTATCCCGGACACCGCTATCGGCGTCCTCCAAAGCAGCAACTAACGAGGGAACATGGGCGCGGAACAAGATATTGTGCTCTCTGGTCATCTATATCCTCATAAGTAAGCACGGTGTTGATCGACTTCCACCAGCTGTCATCTGCAGTTCGAACTCACAGTAGCCAGCCATGTCATGCTCATCTCCCTAGCCCGTGAGTTTTTACCCACCAGGGCAATTCCCAGGACATGACTCTCAACTTCTTGGGGAGCCCCAGCCCACAGATCGGTGAAGGCTTGAGAGGCTTGAGCGCGAAGACGTTCCTTATGGTCTCCAAGACGCTCTAAACAAATCGAGTATAATTGGCGGGCATGAAAGGCGACCAGGTTGTGATACTCTTGAATGTACAGCCGCTTGAGCAAATGCCCGAGCGTTGAAAACCCCGCAGAGGACAAAGAGGGGTGCTGGTTCGATATGGCAACTCGCAAGCTCTCAAAGATGGGAAGGACGGCTGTTTCCGGGACATTTCTCTGCTTGATCTCGGATTTGAGGTTCGTAAGCGCTGTGATTTTGGCGTCGATTGAAATGTTTTGGTTTTTGAGAGTGGCCAAAAGGTCTGTGGCTCTGGACTCCATTTTTGCGATTCGCTCAGTTAAACTGGAAGAACCATCAAGGGCAGTTGCTAGTCGAGTATGCGGGTGGCAGGAACGACTATGGACATAGAACGGTCAGCTATAATTCTTAATTTCTATTGTACTGGAACCGAGACGAGGAGAAGAGGAGAGGAGAGAGTGGAAGGAAGAATGAACGACGCGCTGTCTGGGGAGTTGTGTGGGATGTTGTCCTGCTGTTTTGCGCATATCATAACCATAACCAGAACCTATAACATATAACATATGCAATGCAACCGCGCCAGGCTTGACTCACAAATAAAATGGCCTCCGGTGGCCAGTGTTAGTCGATATCCGAGTGCGTATTCTGTGGGGGGCAGTTGAAGCGAAGTCGAAGTCGAGGTTGAGGTTGAGGAGATCAAATGGGAAAGCGCAGAGAACTTATTAGCCGCACGCTTGGCAACCGCAGTCAAGTGGTCAACTTAAGACAGAGTCAGACTCAGACTCAGATTCAGACTCAGGCGTGATGATGAAATTAATTGAATTTAATTCTGCTCGGGCTTGGATAAGTGTTGTTGCACTGCCGTAAATAAACATATCATGTTTGTTTTCTTTCTGCCGAATCTGGTCCGCCATTTCCTTGTGTGGTTCCTCGTATTGTCTGACAACAAACAACTCTGGCTACATCAATTTATATATGGACAGCTGCTCACTTCTAAAAATTAGATACTATTTGCTTGTCTCTGTATAATTGAACATTGAATGTAAAAAAAATTGTACATCCAGATCCGTCGAGCTGTCACCGTGTCACGGGTGGGAGCCTTAGGCATACGGCCAGACATCAACTTCGGCTTCACCTTCGATGTCACGACTTACAATACATCAAACCCCATACAGAATCAGGAAGCAAGCCGATAAACTAGACTGCGTATTAGTTTCCTGGATAAAATGACCACATCCACTGCCACTGCCACTCCATCGCCGCTTCCGGTGCACACCAAACACACTTCCTCTGCCACCACCAACAAACCAAGTCTCCCCAAACCAAAACTGAGACTCCATGTACAAGACGCCCGTCACTCTGCCATAGCGTCATTCTTCAGCCTCATCCCGGACCTCGAGGCAGTTCTTGACGCCGCTATGACGGCAATTGTCGACCAGCTCTATACTCCCCCTCCTCCTCCTACACAAGAGCGGAAACAGCAGTCATCAGCAGCAGCAGCACCCTTGCCGCCCTTCAGTCCCCTGATACCACTCACCCGCTCTGTGACAGTAATACTGCACAGTTTCGACGGCGTGGCCTATACCAACGGCACAGAACTGGACGACGACCACAAGGAAATCCATTTTTCGTTGTCATACATAACCCATGTTTGCAATAACAATGCCGACCCTCTCGCCGAGCTGAAGGGTGTGCTCACGCATGAACTGGTTCATTGCTACCAGCATACCGCGCCCCCGGCATCTGTTACGCGGCCACCCGGCGGTCTCATCGAGGGCATCGCGGACTTTGTTCGCCTGAAGGCAGGCCTTGCGCCCCCGCACTGGCAAATGCCCAAATCTGCTCTAGATCGTGCCTCCAAATGGGATGCGGGCTATCAACACACGGCATATTTCCTGGCGTGGTTGGAGGATAGACGTATTGGTCGTGGCGCAATTGGCCTGCTTAATGATCGGCTGCTGCGGACGGGATATATTGGGGAAATAGAAACGCAAGAACTAGAAGCCAAGACGGACAAGACCCAGCCGGGATTTTGGAGGGATTTGTTTGGGCTGGAGGTTGCTGATCTGTGGGATGAGTATGGCCGGTATCTTGATGAGGGAGCAAAAGAAGCGTAAGACGAATACACTAGAAATAGGTACCTACTTAGGTTGGAGGAGAAACGTGATATCTCTTTTTACAATGTCACTCGTATTGCCCATTGAGATTTGAATAATATACAAAGACATGATGACAACATGCAATGGAAAAAGTCCGTTCCCATGCAACTTCATACCGAAGATATAAATAACACAATTAGGAAATTCTAAGAAGAAACAAAAAAAATCTCATAGCGCCTGAAGACAGATCGGCACTAGAATAAAAAGGAAGAGTAATTTTTCTTTCCACGAAAATGAAATGCAAAACCTTAGAAGCAGATTTCTCCAAGATCTACGTGGACCGGCTTCCACGACTGAGTGCCTGTTTCCTCCGTTGAACTGGGCACCTTAACATCCAAGGGGCTATAGAGATACCAACTCTTGAGAGCCGCAACCGCGGCGCGAGTCCTGGCTTCTATAATACTCGACCCTGCACCCTCACCCAGTTTATCCTTGCCGGAGTACACTCCAACCACGAAAACCGGGTGTCTGCTGTGCCGACCAGTCTCGCTCTCGATTCTAGCAATGGGACGCTCGAAGTTCTCGCGGCCACACAATTTGACCAAATCTTGAATCGGCCGTGCAAAGTAAAACAACTTGGATATATCGAGGTGACGAGACAGAATATGTTCCTGGAAAAACTTCTTGGCTGTCGGGCGCCCAGCATGCAAGTAAATAGCGCCCATCATTGCCTGCACAAACGTCGATGCCGCTTTCTCGGCCGTTACGCCGGAAATGCTTTCGGCGTCTGGGAGTTTCGGTTCAATCCATTTTGGATGTATGGCCTTCATGTCCGGGTTCCCAAATATGTCATCGTAGATAACACTCGACGACATCGTTTTTCGCCACTTTGGACGAACCTGTGGCCGCGTCGTATTCGAGCGATCTTCCGAAACCTCCTCCCCTGGATCCACCCTCTTGAACCGAAGAAGCCCCGGGTCTACCTCTACGCCAGGGGCAGCAGCTAACTCTACACCCCATTCTCTGGCTATAATTGCGAGTGTCTTTGGGCTGACATATGCGTACATTGCGGCGTATAACACAGCCATGGGGAGGCGCGGATAGGTACAAATGAGGTGTTCGGTGGTGTAGTAAGCGAGGAGGTCTTGACCGAGCACAGCCAAAGATGCATTGTTGAATTTGGGATGTGGTTCTGCCGATGCATCTAATAACGTACGTGCCACGGTCTCTGGCGGAACTTTCGTTGGTAAGGAGAGTCGAGCATGTAGAGCGAAAACTTTTGGTGACAGGTTCCAATATGCTCTTCGAGAGGGAGGTTTGGGAGAAGGGGGCGATTTCGGTTTAGCGTGTTGAGGTTCGGTATGATCTTCGAAATCCTGTAGCGGATTTGTTTGGTATTCTTGTATCTGTGCCGCTGCCGAAGCTGTTGACTGCCGTCGCAAGCCAGCGCTGGCCTGTAAATATAATTGAGCACCCGGCATCGCCCTGGACGACCTGGCCGACAGGACCGAGCGGCTCCATCGCTGGAGCTGCAATCTTTTCATCGGGTGCCCGTGAGTGTGGTAGTGTAGCGAGCACACCAAAATGATGCAATTGGGTCCAGGAACTGGCGTTGGGTGCAAAGTATTGAATCAACGACAGCGACGACGACTTGTTCGGAGAAAAATAATATGTCGAGCCCGCGATGCAAAAAAGTCACGGGGAGAAAAGGGCAAAAACGCCGCTAATCTATTTTCGGCCTTAGCGTCCTGGTCACGGGCGTTCCGGCCGGACCCAAACCAACGTCGGACAATCAAGCATCGCAAGATTGAAGATCCCAACACTCATTTTACATTCTCTCTGCTATATCAGATCCTTTCTCGAAAATGGGAGGAGGCGGAAAGATACCGTGAGTACCGCAGACTTTGTCGCATCGCGATGATGCCATCTTTTTGTCAATTGCCTGGATGAAGACTAACCCACCATCGCAGTTATCCCAAAGAAGTCTGGTCTCCAGCTGGAGGCTGGTATGCTCAACCAGGCAACTGGAAAACCAACACTGCCATTATGGGCGCTGCCATCCTCGGCATCGTTGCAGCGACCTGGACTCTGAGCGCGGAACGCGAGCACCGCAACAAAATGCCCGAGCCAGGCCGATTCTTTCCCAGCCGGAAGTCAGAATAACCGCGCCCCCCCCCCCCCCCCCCCTCCCAATTGCGAAATCTCTGCTGACCAGTTTTCTATAGTTGGAGCAAGCAAATAATTGAGCACGAGCGACAGAATGCCACGAAAAACGAATCATAGACAAACACGTCAAGGGAATTAGAGGCAAACTTTGGGTGTCCTAATGGAGATAGATTGCAGATATAAACCGTTTATCAGTCTACAAAACGATCAACAGAGAGGACGGAGGGGTTAATCTTTCATCCATTCATGATTCTGCGGGAACTGTTTGAGGGTCGTGCATAACCGCTGTGTATAATTACGAAGTCTTTCACTGAACCCAGTTCCGTTCCAAAGCTCGCCTCCATCCTCCGCTGTTGAGATTGTAGGCACCCCAATCTGTTCTACAACAAATCCGGCCACCACTGTAGCACATACCAAGGCATGGGGCACCTTGCCGTCATTTCTCCATTTGAGTTTAATCTCCTCCCACGCATTATCTGAAGATGCGAGCACATCATTGATGATATGGCACGGCTTGCGACGTTGAGAAATCATGCCTTGGGCCAAGGCACCAAGAAAAGAATTTCCAGCTCCAGTAGGGTCGACAACTTTACTTACCCGCCCTGGTTGCGATTCATGATATGCTGGCAGCCATAGCCCCTTTTGACCCTTTGAGTAGCTGTAGCTTCCGTCCTTGCCTGCCCTGATAACTAGAGTCCCCTGCCCGTCTGGACCGATACCAGATTGCAGTATGCTCTGGACAAGCCTTCGATCATGCTCGTTGGCCTCGTTCCATCCTGGACGACCAAACATCATGCCAAGCTCCAGCTCGTTGGGACTTACCACGTCAACCACGCGGCAGGCTTCAAGGAACTTTGCTTGTTCTTCTGGTGTGCATAGATCGGGCACTGGTTCCCAGACAAATATTGGCCTTGTAGATGGACCTGGACAGGCCAACTTTCGTCGCTGCAGAATGTCCTTGACGATGAGCATACATCGCTCGGATGAGCAGACCATGTGAAATGTCTTTGAGAGAATCTGGGCATCGGAAAGCATCCAGGGTTCCAGTCGTAGCTTTGGCGTCAAATATTTGAAGTCTTATGTTTCCCATCTCATTAGGAGGTCCGCTTGCTACGCAGCAGGAGTATGTTCAAACTCACCTCTTTTCTCATTTTCTCCATATCCGTTCCATGCTCGAGTAGTCTTTCGGCTCTTGTCCTCACGAACCATGCATCCCGTGTTCCACGACAAAATGGTGTTCATCATATCGGCTGGGAAATCGGATCCTACGTCCAGGATCCAGCTCACGGCCTTTCCATGCTCTGCGCCGGCGACAATCCGTGCTCCCACGGCAGCAAAGGATCCGGCGCCGCCTATAATACCATAGACTGAGGGCGTAGGTGGTTTAAACTCAATGTCATCTAGGAGGTATGTCAGAATCACTTGATCGATACGCAGCTATCGGCGCGGAAACGCTTTCAAATACATGCCTATTATGAACATGCCCAAGCTACAGAAGTCGATTTCAATTTCCGGTCGGTGAGGCGCGGAGCTCTTTGCCATCTTATTCCTAGATACCTATTGGTGTGTTCTCTTTGCAAGTCCGTTAGACTGATGGCCTGACCAACTCTTGCCCAGGTAGATTGGGTTACAGCTAGGTCATTGGACAATTATTAGAGTACAATGAGCTAAATCTCACTTTTTGCCTTCACATTAACTTGATGATGTTATCGGCCCGTGATTCAAGCGGAAGCCTAAGGCCCCAACATGTATCTTGCTGCCTCAGGCAGCTAAGATGTAGATACGGCAACTTCGAAGCTGGCGGCTTCACCTACACAATTGTTTACTCCTCAACGACAACCTCACGCTTTCCATACTCTTCCTACTGTATTTTCAGCTGCCATAGCTCAGCTCCTATCGTTTTCTACATTTTGGGATTCGGCGTTTTGCCGAGGCGTGAATCGAGGGTTGCCCCTGGCCCTAGCTAGCCAGCTTTGTACTGCAGTATATCGCCCAGTCAGGGTTCTATCTCAGCATATCAGCGACAATGGCGGCGAATCAAATGCATAACATGACGACCCTCATAAAGAGGTACGAATTCAAACCTCACTTCTCCAAATGTCTCGGGTATGGTACGACTGACAGACACTTCGACTGCACTGCAGGCTTGAGGCAGCAACCTCTCGTCTCGAGGATATGGCCATGTCGTTCGAGGGCGCAAGCCCTGCAACTCCTGTGCAGCCACCGCCGCTAGAGCCTCCCCAGCAGGCCCCTTCACCACCAGCACCGGCACCTGAGCCGAATCCGCAACAGATCGAGGACTTGGATGAGCTCATTAAGACCGACGTCCAGGCATTTGTTGATCTTGGAAAGGATATTGGCGATCTAGTCGGAGAACAGGTAGATATATAGCCACACACCCTCACATAGTCATGCTGTAGTCAGTTTTTTTAAACATGATACTGACTTGATAAATAGTCCGAGGCAGTTCTTCAAGCATTCCAGGCCGAGCGTACCTTTCTTCTCGTCACCACCAAGGCAAAGAAACCAGATCCATTCAACCCGGAACTCATGACCGAACTGCACAAAGCATCCGATACCATCAACAATATCCGCGAGTCTAACAGGGTGTCGCCATATTTCAACCATTTGAGCGCCGTTGCGGAAGGCATTGTTGCGCTCGGGTGGTTTTTCGAGTTCAAACCCGCGGACTTTGTCAATGACATGATAGGCGGAATTCAATACTATGGAAACATGGTTCTGAAAGAGTACAAAGACAAGTATGCATATCGTATGATTTCTAGTGAGGAAGCCCTGCTGATTGATTTTGGGGTACAGAGATCCACTACACGTTCAGTACATACAAGCATATTACAAGGTCTTCAGGTCACTTTCCTCGTTCCTGAATAACCACTATCAAAAGGGCTTGACGTGGAACAACCAGAGCAACATCTCTGCTCTGGAAGCATTGAAGCAGATTCAGTCCGGCGCATCTCAAGCCGCAACTGCTCCTGCACCGGCTGCTGCTGGTGCACCACCACCACCGCCTCCTCCCCCTCCTCCCCCGCCTCCACCACCGCCAGCTGATCTAGGCGCCTCTTCTTCTTCCGGCGCAAAGGATGGAGGAGACATGTCCGCCGTGTTTGCTCAATTGAACCAGGGTGATGCCATCACATCCGGTCTCCGCAAGGTAGACAAATCCCAGATGACACACAAGAACCCCAGTCTTCGAGCAGGCTCTACTGTTCCCGAGCGATCCAATTCCCAGGGTAGTCTCGGATCCCCCATCGGTGGTAGTATTAGGGGCAAATCGCCAGCTCCAGGCAAAAAGCCCAAACCAGAAAGCATGCGCGCCAAGAAACCTCCCCGAAAGGACCTCGAAGGCAGCAAATGGTACATTGAGCACTTCGACAATACATCCGAAGTCATCGAAATCCCCGCGCAACAAAACCAATCCATTCTCATCTCCCGCTGCAACAAGACCATCGTCAAAGTCACCGGCAAAGCAAACGCAATCTCGATCGACAACTGCACGAGCCTCTCCATCATCGTCGAGTCCCTCGTCAGCAGCCTGGAGGTAATCAAATCCGCAAAATTTGCGCTGGAAGTCGGCGGCGTTGTGCCGACTTTACTTCTGGATCAGGTAGATGGCGCTACTGTCTATCTTTCGCCGGAAAGTATCAATCTGGAGGTCTTTACTAGTAAGACGACGAGTGTTAATGTCTTGTTGCCGCCCAAGAATGAAGGTGATGATACGGTTGAGTGCCCGCTTCCGGAACAGATTAAGAGTTATGTTAAGGATGGAGTGCTTGTGCATGAGATTGTGGAGCATGCTGGTTAAGTGTCAATTTCCTTTTCTCTCTTGTCCTTGTCTCTTGGTCCTAGGAAAAGGGCGGGGGGGGTGGGGGATGGCACGCTTTCTCATCTTCTTTTTGAGATATTATTGTGATTTACTTGAGGTGGTAGTAGGTAGGTAGGTAGATAGTATATTCATGTAGATTACCTAGGTAGATTCAAATTCTTGTTCCGATGTTCAACCAATTAATACGGACGATAATATCGTTCATGTATTCCCCTATATGCCTGAAAATCGGTAAATGTATAATATTCCCAATAAATCACATTCAGATATACCAATATTCAAAGCACAATGTGTACCTAGGTAAGTCATCGTGTTAAAAGCCTAAGCTTGCCCAGGTGAATCGCTAATTGAAAGAAAAAGAGGCGAATCAACAGCAGCTGTATTGAATATGTATACCTAGGTATATACGCGGCAGACCTACTTGTCGATTAGTTGGTTCTTTTGTTTATAATAATACCATATATATAATGGATAGTGTGCGCGATCTCCAGGATCAGAAAACGCTGGGCCGTTTAAGGATAGAGAGCGTAAAAGCATGTTTTCCGCGCACGAATAATAGTCGAGTTGATACAACCGATGGCTTGCGCAAGAGGCGCGTTCCATGAGGTAAAAATAGAACCAAGTATCGAACAAACCATGGACGGATGGTGATCAGAAGTCAGCAAGATCATTTCACTGACTCAGTCCGCTTCGCTGCTGTTGCAATTCCACTCTTTGAGTTTCTGTGCTAGCAGGCTCTCTCCAGGGCTGGAGAATCTGGGCGAGGTAGGGTAGCAGCCGGTGTATCCGCGTTGGCGCTTGCTGTAGAGTTCACTATCATTGTTGTCCATTTCCGTGTTCGCTGAGTCCGCTAGCCCTGGAGGACAAGGATCAAGTGATATGTCTTCGGATGTTGAAAGCGGGGGTGTAGCAGATTGTTCAGTTTGCCAGAAATGGCTGGAAAATACGGAGGTATCTTCTGAGTCTCCAGCAGGTGGCGATTCGCGGGTCTTGGGAATAGATAGTTTAAATGGAATGGGCGCCGCGGATGGTGGTGGTTGGGAAGTATTATTCTCTTCGAAAAACTGGTTCCCAGGGAAGCCAATTCCAGCGCTACGTCTCCTGTAATGCTTGTCGCTTGCCGAGCGCTGAACGGATGCATTTATTGGGTCTTTCACAGGCTTGTATGGACTGTATCGAGGCTCCGGATACTGGATTTCATTCCGTAATTTCTCCTTGCCATCAGGCACTCTGTTGGCAAAGACAACACGGATTGTAGAATAGAGATAAAAACGACCCTTTGCTGGGCAGCATATATTCAAGTGGATGAGGTATCTGAGGGTGGGCTTGTCCTTAGGGTCGTTTGTCGGATTGAGAGACGCTTCAGGACGATCAGTGCCTAGATTCTTCCGTGCTGTCAAAGGCATGTCAATAATTGGGCCTGCCGAATAGCTTCTCTGTCGAATGAACGTCTTTGTGCCTGGTTCCATGTCGTCGAGATCATATGGGACAAGGAATAGTTTAACGGCGGTTTTGTTGGGGTTTTGGATGACGATTTGCAGCTGCCCACGTTGAGGGATGCGATAAGCGCCCCCAGGAGGAGCCTTGACGATATCCGCACGACCGGATCGTCTTTCATGTTTGTGACGTTGGGTCAGGTCGGGACTCAGTATGGACGTGGTTTCAGACAATTCTGACATCTTTGACTTGTGAGTTCGGCTGCTCCCGCTCGAGGTATCTGGACGAGGCAATGAATTTTCAAGATCAATCAACCCCACGTATGGGCTGGGACTGTCATCAGAGATCGAGCGGCCAGCGCCTGATGTAGGATAGCTATAAAAGACAGCTGGAAAGGGCACTGTAACATGAGGCGGGTATCTCAAATTAGGTTTACATTTGCCCTTGCCTAGAACGCCAATTTTTGCAGTAAAGTCCAAAGGCTTTGACGGTGTAGTAGACATTCTTCCGCGTAAGATAGACTCTTCGTACGATCCAACCATTGAAGCATGAATTGGAGGAGACAAGTCTGACGCGAAAGACGGCCGCCGCAACCGAAAGGGCGTCTGTGGTGAGGATGCAGGTTGAAGACTGTATGCCAACGATCGATATGGTTGGTGACGCAAGCCCTCTCCTCCTTGAACTGTTGCGAATGACCTGCTCAGATTGAAGTTTCGTGATTGACCTGGTGGCGAGTCACGGAGCTGCATGAAAGTTTCTGGTGGCAATGTACGCCGACGGCTGTTCTGGGCTGAATTTGCAGGAAATCCGACAGATTCATGTTTCAGTGAGAAATCTAAATCGGTATTGTTTGCTTGATACACTAATGGGCTAGTGGGAGCCTTGAGGACATAGCTTGAGGAGAATGACCCGAGAGAAGGAGCCCTAGACCTGGCACTCAAGACATTCGCCGTATTCCCAGGCATCGGTCGCGCCACAGAATCCCTGGAAATACATCTTGAATGGGTAGCTGGATTAAACCACGGCGTAGTAGGTGAAGAGCCAAAGTGTTCAAAGGAGAGCGATCCCTGTGCTGTAGAGTTAAAGCCCCCATATCCAGCAAAGTTTGGTGGCTCCGTTTCAGCAGAACCTTCTCTGAAATCTCCAGAATGAAGCGCGGAGCGTGGGCGCTCGATTTCGCCAGGTTGGGACAGACCAGTTCTCTCATCTCGGCCGGATATCTCCTGCGGCGCCGTCTTGGAGGGTGGACCTTCCCTATCATTCCCCATTTCTAGTTTCCATGACTGAGAGGAAGGGCCTTTACGACCACCATAATCATCGGACTTGCTCTCTATATTTAGACCGAGCGACCCCCAAACAGGATGTTCCCGCCGCTTTATGCTCTGTATGAGCTCTTCTCGGCCGCCAGTCTGTAACGGGAAGAAATGGCGGTCGTATGCCTGCTGGTCTGGAGGCGAGCCCGTGCTCATCTCGACATCAGCTAACTGCTGGTCTCCCCATCCTGGACCTGAATGTATGGAGATATTTCCACTATAGCCGCTTTCGCTGCCGGCTGATATGCCTGGAGACCGGGTAGTGCTGGATGATGTTCCGGGCTGGTGAAATATAGGCATTTCGGAGCTGTTATATAAACCATAGGTGGTCAAGCGATGTTAACATCGCAATCAAGAGTCCTTCTTCTTTTTACCTATGTTAGGTACCTAGGTACCCTGGTAGGTAGCGAAATGACAACCGGGTGGCGGTAGACGCAATATACTTCGGAGATAGCAGGCCGGCTGGAAGTAACAGTACAATACAGTAACAGCCAAACGAAAACCGGGCAAATATAAAACAGAGCAAAGCCAGAAACAAAAGCCGGCACAGGTTTGGTTTACGGTGGAGGTGAGACGATCAGAGGCGAGGTTGAAAGTTGAAACAGAGCATAGACGTTCAGTTGACTTATCTCCCGCTGACTAACATGAGATGAGGTCACCGGAACATCGCTTTGCCGTGCAAAGAAACAACACGTGGTTTGTCATGGCAGGAGAACAAGAACGAACTGCAATGTGAAGACATCCCTGTATGCCCTACTCCGTACTCTCGCAATAAAACGACTGCTGGTCGATTGGGCCGCTGGAAAAGACGCATTGATCATGATTGATGATTGATGATTGGATCGGCTTGGCGCTTGTCTAGCGTCGCCGGTGGGGGAAGGCGGAACTTTGAAAAGTTGATACTCCTCAGACCATCAGGCTGGGAATCCATAAGCACCGACTTCAGGAGTTATATTTCCTTCTCAAAATGGCACCCAAAAGGCCGCACGAGGCAGAGAATGCTTCCACCGCTGCACCAGAGACTCACAAACGCAGAAAGGGCTTCAGGGTTGGACCAGACAATTTGCCGGATGGCACATACAGACGTAAAAGTAGGTCAACTCTAGATTACCATGGCTATATCTTTCCGTGGATTTGGTCAGAAGAAGAAAGGAAAGGAAAATAAAACTAACCCATCACGCCTTCCAGCCCAGAAAATCAAACGTGATCTGATCGAGAAGGCCAAGGTCAAAAAGGCCTATGCAAAGATAAAAGCTGCCGAGCAGGAATCTGCACCCGTACGATCTATCTATTACAACGACGACGACGACAGCAATGATAATGAACGAGCCACTCCACCAACCACTACCAGTCTGGAATTACACCCTGACCGCCAAACCATGCTGAACCAACCGCACGGAAAAGAACTCCCAGACGAGGACAAGAAAACCCAAACACGAGATGAGGCGAGAGAACAGGCTCGTCGGAACCGACGACGGCCTAAGCCGTCCGCATTCAAGAAGGAGATTGAACTGGCCGAGAAACGCAGGAAGGAGCAGGAAGCTCGACAGAGAGAAAGAGATTTGAAGGCCAAGGAGCGGGAAGCGATGGCAAGGGCAAGAAGGCCGGATCAGGATGGAAAGCGGAGACTTGGTCGGGAGAGTAAAGTGCTTTTAAGTAAGATTCAGCGTACGGTTGGGTCTGGATGAATTGATGCGTGCATTTTTTTTAGAAAGGAAAGAAAAAATATTTGGCTTGCAGTTCCTATTACCTAGGTATTGTTCATGGAATACACAATACAGGCTAAGATACCCTTTTTGCATTATTTACATGGCTATCTATCCAATTGCTCCGCGAATGTTATATGTGTATGGATGTGGCCGGAAAATTACTGAGTGATTCCTTTGGCAGGCCTCACTTTCTTAAAACATGCAAACTCCCCCTTGGTTCGCTCACGTAATTTCTTCAGAATGCCCCGCATCTCTCCAAGTTCGGCCTGAAGCTTGGTACGCGCTTCGTTATTCGTGCGTCGATCGAGTTCCAGGTAGATCTGGCTCTGTATGGAAGATGCCTCCTCTGTCACGTACTGCGACATGGTCTGCGCGATGAACTCGGTGTCTAAAGTAGCCTGCATGAGCGCAGGTAACGTGTACTTAGCACGGGACTGAAACGCCGAAAGAAGGGACGAGGATATCTTCGTGACGAGGTAGGAGAGGACGCTGTTTAGCAGGGGGTTTGCTGACGAGGAAGACGGCGTTGTTGATGATGATGATAATGAGCTAGGCTGAACTGGAATGGTGGTAGAGATCTCGGTGTGTACAAGCACTAGCGTCAACAGTGTTTCGTACACATATGGCTTCACCTGGTCCGGACGGCTGGTGACCGGAACCCAGTCTGGTGCTGTGATGCCTTGCTGAATTAACCCATCTAAAGCGGCAATGGTTGGACTCGTGTACGATTGAAACAGTTTAGCTTCAATCTGACCAAGTACGTCTCGGATGGTGTTTGATTCATCCGTCAATTTAACAGAGAAGGCCGTCTCAAAATTGGACACAAGCTGAGGAACAAAATCTGTTTGGAGCGCCTTGAGGTTTGACAGAGTAAGAAGCATTCGTACATTCTGAAATTCTAAAGTTAGTAATGAACACAACACTATTTGTGGACCTAGTAGATGACTAACCCGGTTCCTGGCATCGACATTGTCTGTCGTGATGATGGCCGATGCAGCATCAATACTCCTTACCGGCACTGTAGGCCTGCCGAGCCCCCATTCGTCGTCATCACCAATGTTAATCGGCCGTTCAGCGTTTTCCACAAGACCACTAAGAGCTTTGTAGACACTGGCCACAAACTGAGACCGGACCATCTGCAATAACTTGGCCGGTGGCGGCGTAACGACATCAACCGCGCCTGCTTTGCTCATAGCCTCTGAAATGTAGAGTATCTTCTGCATCCCGGCCAGCACCATGCTTTCAAACGAGACAAAAAATCCAGGCATTCTTGTGAGCTCTCGCTTTTCTGGGTCACGAGTCCAGTCTTCGAGCATTTTGCAGTTTTCGGCGTCCTTATTCCAAGCGGCACACGCAACCCGTACACACCGTTCGCGAGCTATACTAACAACATTCTTCAGGCGGTCGTAAGAAGTGCTCCCAGTGATTATCGGAGACAATGTGGTCATTTCACTAGCGGCTGTGCCAATTAGGATCAGGAATTTGCTCAAATAGTGCACACTGCTCAATGAACCGGCATATGGAGGCCAGAATGCAAACTCCTCCCATGCCTCCCCACGTCTCGGTGAAGGGGGAGGCAAGTTCTTGGGATCGAGTTTAAAGCGAGATTCGGTAGGGGTGACATGAACGACAGGAGTGCCAGGACTTGGAGGAACTGGTGAAGCTAGAAGAGATATATCTTCGATTGGGGGATCTGCGAATAAAGAAAGGACGCTCTGTCGAATCGAATCGACCAGCTCGATAATGCCGTCCTGTAGCTGAGCCACTCCATCATCGGAGAGACGATGGTGTTTACGACTCTCGCCCTCAAACCCTGCAGGTAGCATTTTTTGTTTGCTACCGTTAATAAAAGACTGGGCAGTTTCCCAAAATTCAGTTACTTCGCCCAGTAAGCCGGTTTGCATAGATAGCAATTTCGTTAAATAAGTATGGATGCATTCCCACAGCTCAATGATTGGATCTGTATCGAGTCTTTCCAGTGGTTCCGCGCCGCGCAGAGATACACGCAGGAATGTTGCCATGACCTGGATATTAGGCTTCTCCCCGGCGGCAAGTCGGCGTCTAAGAATTTCGATCTCCACGCTAGATCTCTCGCAAAACGTAACAATCTTTGTTTTAAGTAAGTCGTATCGGCTCAGAAGCCAAACCAATACCGGATTATCCTCCACGCCGAGTTCCAGAAGCGCTCCAATCAGCTCCATATGCTCCTCTACCGGTCCATCTGCAGTTAGATGAGAAGATGAAGTATTAACATCACTCAGCCGGTGCCACAAGTCCCTCTTGAATGCTTCTACTTGCTGTTCGACATCAATCCACATTCGCCCAGTGGCCAACACGGTGTGGCTCTCGTGATCGGTCAACTGTCGCCCACTTGTTGTTGCACGATCCACCAGTTGTTTAGCTTCATTTTTCAGAGTCTTAGCTCGGCGATATTCATCAAAGATGGATTGAAAATCCCGTTGCTTGATCGCCCTAGAAATATTCCCGCCAGTCTCATACACAGCCCGGTTTCTTTCGACCGCATTTACGAGCGCATACAGGTTCTGCTCTCGATCTCGACCTCCCAACGCAGGACCCCACAACTCTTCTGCTTTGACGGATGCCTCAACTAATGGCGCCCGGATTCCTTTCACTCCGTATTCGGCTTCCTTTGTAAGGGCTGTTTTCTTGGAAGCCGCGCTGGGGGCTGGTGGAGGAGCCCCAGTGAACGAGTAGCGAAACTGGCCGCTTGCGCGGTGAGACTGGGGCCTAGCTTTAGCTGCTCCTTGATCTCTCATTTCGGTGTATACGCTGTCTATTGTGGCCTTTGCGCGCACGAAACGCTCAAAGTTGGCCTCCACCAGCACCTTCAAGGAAGCCGATTTCTGATCAATCGAGCGTGACAGGAACTCGAGCCCCTCAAGAAGGCTTTTGGTAGAGGCGTCATGATGCGCCTGGGCCAAGAATAAAGCGGGAGAAAACGAAGTCGAAGACAGGAGGAACCTGTTCCGCAAACGTGGGTCGTCGTCAACGGGGATGCGTCGTTGCTTGAGAATATACATCACGCTGTCCGAGGTCCCCAGAGGGTCCGGCTCGTCTTTAGCGGCGACATTGTCACCGGCACCCCCTGCTCGATATGAGCCGCCTGCCAGGCTCCTACTGCCATTTCCCCCTAGGGCTGAGTACCGCGCAGAGCGTCTTTTCTGCTTGGCGCCGGCGCCAGCGCCGGCAGCGAAATCCTCGGTATCTGAAGCGTCACTCTCGTCGAGCTCGGCAGGCCACACGTCTGGGAAGACTTGCTGTATGCCGTAGTGGCCGGCGACGTCGATATCCTCTGCCATCTGCACGGATCCAGGAGAAGCCGCGAGCCAGAACAATATCCGTGGCCAATCAGGCCTGTCAATCGATAACCGTTTACTCTTGAGTCTTGAGTCTGAGACGTTGTCCGGTTCTGTGTTGATGTCACGGGACTCACGGCACGAAAGTTCCGAAACGCGGAAGTTGCGGTGCGGCTTGGCGGCAATCGGAGCTGCAACTGGAACTTCTCACTTTCCTTCCACCTTCTGCGGGTAAACTTCTTTTTCCTCTCAAAACAACACCACAGAAATTGATTGATTGCCAGGGAGGAGTTTTTGACAATTTTCTTCGTTTCTCCGCTTTTCGTCTTCCTGCCACACAATGATCTCCGCGCGTGCTTTCGTTGCGCCCTCCCGCCAGTACCTGCGGGGACTCCGCTATGTGCCTAACCAAGCATCTCCCTTTGCACAGGTCTGTCTACGCTCGCAATTGATCCGGACGTTCAATTGCGCCTTGCTAACAGGTCTGGCTGTACAGGCTCGTAGCTATGCCGTTGCTGCCGATAAGCGCGTCGGCGCATTTAAGGGACAGAAAGGCTCTGATGTATGGCACTCTCTCTGCGCGAGGATTTCTCTCGAGGGCTCCGCGACTTTCCGTTCAATAAGTAAACCACCTACTAATGCCAATCTGTGCAGGGGAACTACACTGTGACTTTAATTGAAGGTGACGGTATCGGCCCGGAGATCTCTCAGTCCGTCAAGGATATTTTTGCTGCCGCAAAGGTGTGTGCTCTTAGCTTAAATCTTTGGAGAATGCATAGTCAAAGCTAACTTTTATTTAGGTCCCCATCAAATGGGAACCCGTCGACGTTACCCCAATTTTGAAAGATGGACGCACCACAATCCCCGACGAGGCTATCCAGAGTGTGCAGAAGAACTACGTTGCGCTGAAGGGACCTCTTGCTGTTCGTCCAGCTCCTTCCTATTCCATAGGCGATACAATGCTGATTATTCCTCGCAGACCCCCGTCGGAAAGGGCCATGTTTCTCTTAACCTTACCCTACGCCGCACTTTCAATCTCTTCGCCAACTTGCGCCCCTGCCGTTCTATTGCTGGCTATAAGACACCATATGACAACGTCGACACAGTGCTGATCCGTGAGAACACAGAGGGTGAATACTCCGGAATTGAGCACGTGGTTGTGGATGGTGTCGTGCAAAGCATTAAGCTCATCACCCGGGAAGCTTCGGAACGTGTTCTTCGTTTCGCTTTCCAACATGCCCAGGCCTCCGGAAAGAACAAGGTCCGCGTCGTGCACAAGGCCACCATCATGAAGATGTCCGACGGTCTGTTCCTTAACACTGCCCGCGATGTTGCCAAGGAGTTCCCCGATATCGAATTCGATGCCGAACTCCTTGACAACACCTGCTTGAAGATGGTCACCGATCCTACACCGTACAATGACAAGGTTCTTGTCATGCCCAACCTTTACGGCGACATTCTGTCCGATATGTGTGCTGGTCTGATCGGTGGTCTTGGTCTTACTCCTTCCGGAAACATCGGAGATGAATGCTCCATCTTCGAAGCTGTTCACGGTTCTGCTCCCGACATTGCTGGCAAGGGTCTCGCCAACCCTACTGCGCTCTTGTTGAGCAGCATTATGATGCTGCAGCACATGGGCCTCAACGAGCACGCGACTCGTATCCAAACCGCTGCTTTCGACACACTTGCTGAAGGCAAGGTACGTACAAATTTACTCACATAGCTATTCGCGAGCAGATGCTGACCATTTACTAGACGCTTACCGGTGATCTTGGAGGATCTGCCAAGACCCACGAATACGCCGAGGCTATTATCAAGCGTCTATAAACTATTATCTAAATATACCTGATTCGCCCCATCTTGTACTATTTATGCATTTCTAGATTCCGTTTACCGTCTCACGAAATAAAATACTGGCGCATAGTCTGCACGTGCTCGCAAACAAAACAGAGATAGATTAGAGTGTCTCGCTCCTTTTATTTGGCAATTAGAAGTATTTAAAAAATGATCTCATGAAATGATAGAGCTGTGTTTAGAGTCATGCCAGTGTCATATCTTTGTCCAAATAAATAATACATGTATCCGCCACACCCCAACCCCAAACGCCCATTACAATTCCAATTCCAATTCCTCGGGAGTGTATATACATGACCAAGCTGTCAGCGGCGCCTTCCAGTCCGTCTTGTTGTCGTACTAGTCACCGTCGAGCCCTTTTTGTCTTTCTTAGACTTGGCGGTTTGTGTTCGTGTACTTCTCGTCGCCGGAGAGCTTGCAGCTTCAACATCTTGTTCCTCCACATCATTATCTGCTTCGCCTTCTACCGCGTCAGTATCCCCCTCGTCCTCGCTGTCTCCTTCGTTCCCATCCGCGTCGTCCATTTGTTCATCCTCGGTGCCAGGAGCTGATGAAGATGGCCGTTCGATCTCGACCTGTAGCCTTGTCGTCCGCGTACCGCGCGTCGATGCCCTCGTTGGCTTACCACGACGACCACGAGATGGAGCTGGCGATGAGCGCGGTTCTAAACCTATGATTAGGATTCGTCCTCGACGCCAAAACCCCTGGCTATGGAGGGGGATTTACCGTCAGTGTCAGCAACTGTGCTACCCCTCCTAGACTCGGCCTGTATTGAAGTCTCTGGCGATTCTGATCGCTCTGCTGCAAGTCGTTTTGCGAACATCATGTCGCCATATTCGTCTTCTGGCAATTCAAAGGGACAGTATTCCGACTCGTCTGAATCATCTGCCTCGGGTGTAATTATGGAATCCTCCTGGAAAATTGTTAACTAAATAGCCACAAAATACTTAAAAAGATTTGGCATGACTGACCCTTTCGTCCAGCGCGGGGAGGTTATACAACGACGCAAGCTTTTTCCAGATTCCTGGAATACGGGTATGTTCTTCGTCTGCGGGCGCGTAACCCTGGCTCTTCATATATTCCGATATGGCCAGCATTCTAAAATGTTTGTGCATCCCTGTTTAAATATTTCTCAAATTAACTTATCCCTATCCATGTCAAGTGTTCTTTCCAGGAAGGTATAAAAGAGTATACGCACCAACTGGCTTCCACCGAACGATGCTTTTCAGCAGTGCTGTCTCTTGCTCGTCCGTCCATGGATCGTTCACCAGATCACTCTCGGTATCCGATCTATGCGTGCTGTCCGTAGCGCTGAGGGCAGACGATGGTCGCTCTTTTGTGGTTTCGACTTGTGGCGTGGTTGAGGTCGCGCGCGGTGAAAGCTTGGGTCGTTTTCTGGGTGGCATTATAACTCTTGGAAGGGGACCTCCTAGATCAATCTGGTGGCATGAGATCAATTGTTGTGTGTGAGTATTGAGTACTACTCAACTAGTGTAGACGTGAAGTGAGTCGGAGAAAGAGCGGAAATTAAGCAGTGGTCCGTGCATGTCACGCATCACGCTATTCTGAAAACAGTTTAGCCGGCTAAGTACTCTTGTCAACAACGCGATTCAACATTTCAACTTCATTCAAGAGTCACTCCATCGATCTCACGAGCAGCATTTTATGGCCCGCAATGGACGTTAGAGATGAGATTGATGATGATGCCTTCAAGCTTGTAGATGGCTGGCAGTCCTGTAACTTTACGCTTGAATCACTGCCGCCTCTCGAACCGGTCCATCTGCACTTAGCCAACCCAGGTACGTCTACTTTCCTGCTACGTTTCACTCAACTATGGCTGATAGCTCTAGCTGCAGACTCGGCAGGTGGAATTTTTGATACGGCAATCTATCAATTTGATCAGCATAAATCTCTGCTCTACGAGATCAATGTTTTCGGGACCGACAACACGGAAAATACATCCACCACCAAGCTTTCAAACGGTGGAGCAGAGGTTCCAATTGAGGACGGCAAAACAGATTTAGACTCTGAGCTTGACGATGAAGACGAAGATAGCCCATGGACAGTGGATTCACTTCTAGGCGCTCTCCACGAAACGCCAAGAGATGCACCTAAATTGGAGTCCTGGGACGGATTTCTTGACCGCCATTATAAAGAGCCTGTGTCCGCCTACCTGAGCGAATTTGGCAATAAAGGATTCGATGCGGCGCTAGCACATAAAGCTACCGTGAGTGGGCTGGAGAATTCGGGTCGCATAATACGCTCTTCGGTGTTTCTGGACTCATTCATTCGTCTCGGACTTGGATGGAATTCCATGCTCTTTCAGTATAACGAGCAGAAGAAGTCCTTCGAAAAGAGACTACGGGATATACGTATAACTGGAGTCAGCCTGACAGCTCTGGATGGTATGATTGGCGATGTCTCGCGTTGTGGCACCAATGTGCGAAAGATACGCACATTCGTCAGAGTGAATTTTTCCATGCCTGAACAACCATCTGCACTCTCTAGCTTAGCTAGTGCAGCATCTGTGCTACTTTATAGTCTTGAAAAACAGCTCACGCGGCATTTACGAGTCGATGTGTCCCTGATACAGGTCTACAACCTATTTCAAAAATGTGGCGACCTAGTTGGCACGCTAGCGGAGATTATTACGGCAGCAGCAAGGGCTCGGAGCGAAAGTGAGGTTATATCTGTACTCCTGTCAAAGTGCGAAGATCACGAACAGCGCGTACCGTGGTTGGCAAACACTCTACATGAGATGATTCATCGATGCACAAAACCGTGGTTGAACCTGGTTGAGTCATGGATTGGGCTCAAGAATGAGAAGCCTCTCGTTGTCGAGGGAAATACAATTAAAAAGAGCTTTGTAGAGTTCGAATACGCTCAAGCACAACCAAACACGGCGCTTAAGCCTGAAGCTGTCGAGTTCGTTTACCATCCGGAGTTTATGCCGTCGTCTTTACCTGCCGAACAAGCACACCTGGTATTTGAAACTGGAAAAGCACTTCGTTTGCTCAAACGCAACCAGCCAGATCATCCCATATCACGGCTTGATGTCGTCGAAGCTTCGCAAGCTCCCAGTCTTACATGTGCCTTCTCCTGGGGGCATATTGAGCAGATACAAAGAAGGGCCATCGAGTATGAAAGTCGGCTTCGTCGGGAGATTGCCAGGTACAATAGCGGTGATACTTCAAGATCTCGACCTGGAACACAGCACGGTATTGTGGAGCCTGACAAGAGGGGATTGCATGAAAACGATCTGACAGAAAATTTCGACCTCATTGATCTCGATAGCGGACAACATGTGACTGGACTCCTGGCGGATAATTCATACATGGAATCTGATAAACTATATCAAGACACGGAAGAACGGGAGTTCTTCAGTCCCCAGTCCTTTATACACCATGATGCAGCCTTTGGGCCACCTCTAGGCTCGGTTTTGTACCTTTCGCTGGCTCCAACTCTGGCAGTGCAGGCAAAACTCGTTGACTTTTCCTGTCTTCATTTGCTCTTCAAAAAACACAAACTCCGCTACCATCTCACGTTGCAATGGCGATTCCACCTTCTGAGCGACGGCGCCTTTGCCTCACGCTTGTCACACTCTCTGTTTGATCCTGAAATGACGAGCGGCGAGCGGAAATCCGGCGTAGCCCGAGGCGGCTTCCATACAGGATTACGTCTGGGCAACCGAGACACATGGCCTCCAGCGAGCTCCGAGCTACGACTAGTTCTTATGGGCCTTCTTAGCGAATGCAACGATACCACTGAGAATGAGCCCGCCTTGTCTTCGCAGCCAGAAACAACGACAAAGGAGAAGGAGTTGTCCGGAAACCTAAGTTTTGGCATCCGTGACCTTACCGGGAACGAACTGATCAAATGCAAGGATCCCAATTCCATCCAGGCGCTAGATTTCCTCCGTTTGCAGTACAAGCCTTCAACGACCATAGAAAGCGTAATCACATCGCTGTCGCTTCAGAAATACGACATGCTCTTCAAATATCTGCTCCGGCTCCTACGCATGGTTTCCGTTGCGAACAGTCTCGTGCGCGATTCTACCGCTCGCCGGTCCCTATCCGGAGACACGCATAACATCTTCCAGCAATTCCGTATTGAGTCCCATCATTTCATAACCGCTCTCAACGACTACGTCTTCCAAGTAGCCATTGGCGCGAATTGGCAACGCTTCGAAGCCACACTCTCCGATATCGAGTCCTGTATCGACAACGGCGACATCGACGGGACAATTGAGATTGCTGGGTCTCTGCACCGGCTACGTAAATACCACGAAGATGTTCTCGATCAGATCTTATTTTCCTTGTTCCTGGAACCGCAAGATCGTCCACCACACCAGCGACGACGACGCGGTCTTGAGCAAGTCAATAAGCTTTTAGAAGATGTGTTTGGCACCATAATGGCTTTTATGCCTTTGTCTAGACTTGACGGGGCCAGTGGTATTCGTAGTGAGAATGAGAAGACTGTCTATCGACTTCACGTCACGTTTCGGAAGCAAGTGGGTACATTTGTCCGTTTTCTGAGGGGATTGGATGGGAAAAGGGCCTTGTCGAAGTCGAGAGTTGCTCAGCTTGGGGGGAGTGGGAATATGTCTGCAAGGGGTACGTCGAGCATTTTCGAGTATCTTCTTGTGCGGCTGGACATGAAGCAATATTATTAGATGCTAGAAAGAGACGTTGGTTCTTCTCTACATGTTTCCAGACTACCTAGGTACCTAACTAGGTACGGAATATATGGTCTACCTAGGTAATTAACTTGTGGAAATTGATCCCACTGTCGTTTTGTTTTCGTGAACATCCATAACATGCTACCTAAAGCTGATAAGCAAACCAGACGCCTGAAATGAACGCACGCTTTCGTACAAACTAGAAGAAAACTAAATCACTCTCGTTCCACCCCAGCTTGAGCAAACTCTCCTTCACTGCACTCTCCATCCCCTCCGGCCCGCATATCAAAGCCAGACTGTCGTCCATCGGAGATGCATATTCTCTCAACAACTCCCCGTTTATCCTACCCCTAAGACCCTTCCAGTCACTAGATGGCTTCGTTAGGGTATGCAGGATCGAGCACCGCCTATCAGGCATCGATGCGAAAGAATCCAGCTCTTCTCGGCATAGGATATCTTCTTCCAATCTATTGCCGTCTAGCAAGGTACACTCTGTCGGATCGTTGGGATTGCTCATGACACTCCTCAAGACTTGATAGATGGGAGTAATGCCACTCCCGCCACAAATCATGCGAAACGACTTCACAACACGCTCCTTATCATTCAAAAGAACCCGGCCGTTACCGTGATATACCAACTTCCCAATAGGCCCTTTAATGTCGACGGTATCGCCAATCTGCATTTTGTCAAGTGCTACAGTCATTTTCCCGCCTTTGGAGGCCTCTGACTGGAAATATATTTTGACGAGAACGTCAAGTGTTCCCTTTTGGTGGGTTTCTGAAATCGGCGTATATGCGCGGATGATTGACTCCGAGGTAGACGCATCTCTCAGTTTGATCATAAGATGTTGGCCGGTGGGCAGGCCAAGAGTCTGCGAATCGTACTCGAGCTTGAAAGTGAATATACGCGTATCCCAGGATATAAAGCGTTTGGCGCAGAGCTCGGCCTTTTTCCACACCTTGGGCTGCAAGAATATTTCATCGGGAGTCTCTGAGGGAGATTGGTTTTCGGACTCCTTTCGCAGGAGCTCTTGGGACTCCTTGTCAAAAGTGCCGATGTGATAATCCGGCATCATTGCTTTTGCAGTCTCGCTGTCTATTAAAAATTCGTTAGATTCGATAGCGGCAGGATCCAATGAATAGGATACTTACGAATTGCAAGAAACTCTTCAGATACATCCATGCCGGCTGCTATTATGATACTCTGAGCACCGCCGGGATGTCCTTCCAAAAACTTCGTGCCATCATAGACCTCGCCGTTTACGACGAACCAGGGTTCCTGTGGAGAAACATGTGCTTTGAGCTCGGTAATATCGATGCTTTTGTTCATTCCTTCTTTCTTCATGGAGATCTCCTCCACCGCGTTCTCGCTGGATGATGGTTCGTTGCTGGTAGATACTACTTCGCCCCATCGTCCGTTAGCCAAATCCCCGCCAGCATTTTTCACTCTCTCCATCCAACCACCAGGCATCAGAGCTGGTTGGGTTGGATGCTCGAATTTCAGAACGTCGTCGTCTCTGAGGATTGCAACCCTGAACCAGGGGTTATTCATCATGCCGAGAACAGACCAATACATGTCACGCGGCTGGATATTGAGGGATTCATCAGTGGCGCGAACGAGAAGTGCATCGCTCTCTTTCAGATCTCCAACTGGAATTTCCAGGTCCCAAAAGCACCAGCAGAAACAAGTCTCCCGCCAAGCCATGTCAACTCTGCCTCCAAATAGATCGGATTCGAAATCACGGTATTTGTCTTCGGGATAGTCTATATTTGCTAGTCGCCACGCTACAGAATAGACGTCAGTTGTCGGTGTTCATTACGATGGCAAAACTAACTCATCTTACATTTGCCTTTATCAAGTGAAATTTCGACTCGGTTTATGCGCCTACCACCTCCGCCATAAGCGTATCCCCTTGCCGTGTATGTTGGGCCGGCGATCGATAGATTCAACTCTTCGTTATGCTGCGGATAGACAGCGGCTGAATTGATGTTGAGGTCATATATAGCGTATCGCTCGTCGTGCCACCATTTGCTCTCTTTAGCTGACTGCTCGGGGGTGACTGATGTCCTAAACGCCTGGAAGTCAGTAGAGAGATAGTTTGGATGAGAAGAAGATACAGACTCACGGAAGAACCCGATTGTCATAGATATGATACCAGTTGTCGCTGGGTTTGTCGGTTATAATAAGTTTCTTCAACCATTTAACGCTTCGACCGCCAATTTGTCCGGGCACTACGGCCCTCAGGGGGCGTCCATGGTCAGGACGAAGATCCTCGCCGTTCATCTTGTGTGCCAACATAATTCCTCGGTTGGGGTCCATGACCCAGTTGAGTTTCACGGATGTTCCATAATACCCATTTGGCTGGGTACCAGGTCGTGTTAGCATATAAAACAGTTACAGAAACCAAAAGTAGACCGTCTTACCAGTTTATCGGCCCCCTCCATACAGACATATTTGGCTCTTCTGGACGGCTTTGCTCGTTTGATGATATCTCGCATCATTGGACCTGTGAACAGCGCGGTTGAGACACCTGCCGCTCCCCATGAGAACCCTTTCGACTTGCGGACTTGATTTTGTTCTTTTCGTCTGTTACCAGCACACACGAAAGTGACAGGTGCAGTGACCTGGTCAAATTCCTGTAGAATCTGTCTGAAATCCAGTACTATCGGATTCTCAACTAGCCTGATATCGATCATGTTTGTAAGTGGACGGACGGCATCTCTGGTGTGAGTGGAACCGACACTAACCCTTCAATACTGATCTCCCATGTTGGGATATCTTCGTCACGCACTTGTGGAACATGGCCATGATTTCTAACGAAGAACAGTTCCGGAGAGGTTAGGAAGCCTACAACATTTCAACAATCACAAATCAATTTATATATGTCGTCCGGGAATGTTGACGGACCGGGATGCTCATACCTTCGTTGAAGAGCGTTGTCAGTGGAGGCTCAACGTTAAAAGGATGCACGCCAGTCAGTCTGATTAGTCGTGGATCACGGGGTACATGGCAGTCCGGTGTGTCCCTGTCAACACTCAAGACCTCTGTCGGAGCTTTAGAGGGCGGCGGTAGAGGAATCTCTGGCAACGACTCTGATTTATCGGAGGCATTATCACTGTCAAGCTGCGCCTCGGAAAGAGGTAGATAAGTCACTGTGGAATACAACTTATGAGGTGCATCTAGCACACTCTGCTGTTGCGAAATGGTTTGTGTTATCGTGGCCATCTTGGTCAAAGAAGCCGTGCAACCCGCAAACTACCTAGGTAGGGCTCGGACAATTGTGAGTGTCTGGGGAGCAACCTTGGAAAGGGGATAATTGAGGAAATCATTAGAGAGCCGTCTCATAGGGCTGGATATATCACTAGGAACTTTGCAGGGAACACCCGCGGAAATCCAGTCCATGCACAATGTGACGTAGCACTATCTGCAACGAATCTAGCAGCGGGAAACACCGGCTCATGTAAAATCCATCCTCTACAGCGACCAAATCGACCAGCTGGACTCCACCTAAGTTGAGTTTTCCTCCTTCTGAAGCATTACCGGATGTGGCGATTAGGGCAAAGTAGGGCAGACTCATTCCCGGCAGCCAATCAGGAACGCGGGTGGCTATCCTTATCTCTCGCCAATGGCGAATCTATACCAACATACATACATACATAGTATGGAGTACACATCCACATAACTAGCGGAATACACAGGGGCTGACGATCCAGTCCTTCCGCGGAGTCTTTCTCCTAACACGCAATTATGCAAGTGAATTGACAGCGATGCATCTTTTGGTGTGACAACAGATTTGCCGCGCTAACTTCACTAAGAGTACACTTACTAGTAACTACAGTAGAATTAGATAAAGTATGCGCTAACAGCACATAAACATAGGCCAATCAGGTGATTGGCGCATTGCTGCTGGCAAGTGTGGCAGAGCCTGAAACCTGCTCTTCAACACTGGGTGCTATGCTATATACTGGTCTTTCTTCCTTCCGCACATGTCGGTCTTCAAGGGATTATTCAAGCTACGCAAGCACGAGGGAAACCATGGCGGCTCCAGCAGAGAACGCCGGTATATCCACCCCCAACGGCGAAAACAGCCGGCACGATGAGAAGGAAATTTCTGCACGGAAAAAGATCGTGATCGTAGGATTGGGAATGGTTGCCATTTCCTTTATGTATGTAACTGGTTCTAAATCAAAGTGCAAGAAACACTGACATGGACAGTGAAAAATTGCTTAAACTTGATGCCGAGCGACGAGAATATGACATTGTAGTTATTGGTGAAGAGCAGCATCTAGCCTACAACCGTGTTGGATTGTCGACGTTTTTTGAGCACCGGAAAGTCGAGGACCTATATCTGAATTCTCAAGAATGGGTAAGTCTTATTTCCACGGACAAAAAAAAGACCTCGCCTGACGTTTACCAGTACTCTTCCTTCACGGATAGGTCGTTTAATTACCACCTGAACACTCGTGTAACAGAGATCGACCCTGCGAAGAAACAAGTTTATACTTCGACTGGCCAATGGGTTGCCTACGATTTGCTAGTCCTAGCAACAGGCTCTGACGCCATTCTTCCTGAAACCACGCCGGGCTACGATGCCAAAGGCGTCTTTGTATACCGGACAATCACTGATCTGGAACGGCTTATCGAATTTGCGAGTCACCATAAGGGTGAAACGGGCGTCACTGTTGGTGGAGGCTTGCTAGGCCTCGAAGCAGCCAAGGCTATGACCGATCTACAGGACTTTGGCAGCGTCAAGTTGATCGACAGAAATAAATATGTTCTTGCACGGCAGTTGGACGCCGATGCAGGGGGACTGGTAACTGAAAAAATCCGAGAACTCGGCTTGGATGTGATGCATCAAAAAAGGGTTTCGCGCATTGAAACAGATGAAGGAAACAATGTGACAGGCATGGTGTTCGAAGATGGCGAGCGGATTGATTGTTGTTGTGTGTGTTTTGCGGTAGGCCCTGCCCCTTCCCGTAAACTGAACAGTTTGATCCAGCAATAACTAACTCGAGGTCACCGACAGATCGGAGTCAGGCCACGGGATGAACTCGGCGCCAAAGCTGGCATCGAATGTGCTCCTCGAGGAGGGTTTGTCATCAATGAAGGGTATGCAGTCATGGAGAAGATATACAAGCTTTTCGATATCCCCTATCTGACTTCGAGTTCTGCAGCCTTGAAACATCAGTCCCCGGCATCTATGCCGTGGGAGAGTGCGCCAGCTGGGAGAACCAGACTTTCGGTATCATCGCTCCTGGGATTGAAATGGCGGACGTGCTATCTTTCAACCTGACCCACTCAGCCGAAGAACGAAAGCGCTTCAATCGTCCAGATCTAAGCACAAAGTTGAAGTTGCTCGGTGTTGATGTAGCCAGCTTCGGCGACTTCTTCGCAGACCGGGATGGACCGAAATTTCTGCCTGGCCGCCGAGCATCTGCTGAGAAGCTGAGACCATTTGAAACGACGGGAGTACAAAGGAGACCTGGCAGCAAAGTCAAGGCATTAACATACAAAGACCCATTTGGTGGTGTCTATAAGAAGTACCTCTTCACTTTGGATGGAAAGTACCTACTTGGTGGAATGATGATTGGGGATACCAAAGACTACATCAAGTTGAATCAGATGGTTAAGTCACAAAAGGAGCTAGATGTTCCTCCCAGTCAGTTCATTCTGGGCTCACAGAACAGCGGTGAAGAGAATGCGGATGATCTGTAAGCTTCGTCATTTCTTACTAGAATTTAAAGGACAGCTGCTGACGTTCTATTGATCAGCGACGATGACACTCAGATATGCTCTTGCCACAATGTTACCAAAGGTGATGTAGTGGAGAGTATCAAGAATGGTACTTGCTCAACAATTGCACAAGTGAAATCCTGCACCAAGGCTGGAACCGGTTGCGGAGGGTGTATGCCCTTAGTTCAGTTGATCTTCAACAAAACCATGCTTGAATTAGGCCAAGAGGTTTCCAACCACTGTAGGTCTTCTGCTTTTCATCTACAGACAAGACACTGAACCTCGATTAGTGTGTCCCCACATTCCATATTCGCGCGCAGATTTGTATAATGTGATCGCCATCAAGCAATTAAAGACATTTGTCGAAGTTATGCAATTTTGTGCCAAAAATCCCGACTCTCTGGGCTGCGAGATTTGCAAGCCAGCCATTGCTTCAATCTTGTCTAGTCTGTTTAATCCCCATCTCATGGACAAGCCGGTCCACGAGCTTCAAGACACAAATGACAGGTTCCTGGCCAATATTCAGCGCAATGGCACCTTCTCGGTTGTCCCGCGTGTTGCCGGTGGTGAAATCACACCTGAGAAACTTATCACCATAGGACAGGTGGCGAAGAAATATAATCTGTATTGTAAAATTACGGGTGGTCAGAGAATCGATATGTTCGGGGCCAAGAAGCAAGACCTTCTTGCCATCTGGACTGAGTTGGTCAATGGTGGTATGGAGAGCGGCCATGCGTATGCTAAGTCGCTCAGAACAGTCAAGGTTTGTGGATTATCCTTTGTTTACACGCAATCAACAGCTAATAGGATACCAGAGTTGCGTTGGGACTACCTGGTGCAGATTCGGCGTTGGTGACAGTGTCGGTATGGCCATTCGTCTTGAAGAACGATACAAAAGTATTCGAGGTCCTCATAAGTTTAAGGGTGGGGTGTCAGGCTGCGTTAGGGAATGTGCTGAAGCCCAGAGTAAAGAGTAAGATACCATCGTTTTTACTGGTGATGTTCTAGCTAGCTAATATCTCACAGCTTCGGTCTTATTGCTACCGACAAGGGATTCAATATCTTTGTTGGAGGCAATGGAGGTGCCAAGCCACGACATGCAGAGCTGCTGGCTAAAGATGTCCCTCCGGAAGAAGTCATTCCTATCGTGGACCGTTTCCTCATCTTTTACATTCGCACTGCCGACAAACTTCAGCGTACAGCGCGCTGGATTGAAAATCTACCTGGGGGTCTCAAATATCTACAAGAAGTGATCTTAGAGGATAAGCTTGGCATATGCGCAGATATGGAGCGGCAGATGGAAGAACTCGTTGGCAGTTATTTCTGCGAGTGGACGGAAACCATCAATAACCCCGAGAGACGCAAATACTTTGAGCAATTTGCCAACACACCAGAGACCGTCGAGACGGTGGAAGTAGTCAAAGAACGTGACCAGAATAGACCGGCATACTGGCCAAAGGACCCGGCAAGCGATGACTTCAAAGGCCATCAGTGGTCTAGCATGGCGTGGCAGCCGATCATTGAAACCAGCCATTTCTCCGATGCGAAACCGCAAGTATCCTCCGCCAACATCAAACGGGGCGATACGCAGCTAGCCATATTCAAAATCAAAGGCAAATATTACGCAACGCAACAGATGTGTCCTCATAAACGCGCCTTCGTGCTTTCGGACGGTCTTATTGGCGACGACGATTCGGGCAAGTACTGGGTATCCTGTCCATACCATAAGCGCAACTTTGACTTGAACGGCGAGCAAGCGGGCCGATGCTCGAACGATGAAGCGATGAACATTGCTACTTTCCCTGCCGAAGAACGAGACGATGGCTGGGTGTACCTGAAACTACCGCCTACGGATGAACTTGACTCGGTCCTCGGGACGCAGAAATGGAAGATCAAGAAGACGGAATCAGACAACCCGTTTGAGAAGGTTGACAAGGTTTACAAGGGTACGCGGGGGAAGAAGATCCATGATATCAAGGTTCAGACTCGAGAGATTGCCGTGGATGGTGGAGGTGCCAACGGGATTGATTGGTGAAGCGAGTTCTAATATTATGTGTATACCTAGATTTATGATTCGAATGACCTGATTTTTTCTCTTGCTTTATACAAACTCTTCAGCTATAATTTATATCCATTCATTTAATTAATCTACAGTATCCAACGAGCTAAAAGTGTTTTGTTTAGAAACAATGCCTTTGTGATGTAGACTCCAGACGCGGAGTTAGGGTTCCACGACGCACGTGCGCTCAGCCCCAACCAATCAAACCGTCGGCAACCCATGTCGATCCTTATCACTCTGACAAGATAAGCCCAGCCTCAATCGAGTTAGATATTCCAGTTCCCAATATGGATGGTTACTACGTAGTTAGTTAGGTGGTTAGTTCGGTTTTTATTAGATATGGAGCAATCCCCACCGAACTCGCTACGTATCTTTTCATCCGGAGATGTCCTCCGCGGAGAGTGATTCTAGAATTCTGAATCCGGAGTTGTGTCATCTCGATTTTTATTTTATACTCGCGTATTTGAAAAAGAAACAGTCATATTATGGAGGCCGGCATGGGATGATGCAAATGGCATTCGCAGAGCAGGGAAGAGGCTCCTGTCCAATAGGCTGAGGTATGGTTATCTTGCTCCTTTTCTTTCCCTCTACTCTTCCAGGTTCTTCCCCTGTGCAACCATCATTTGCGTAACACTTCAGTCTTTTCCAGACACTTTTCGATAGGGGTTGTTTAAGTTTAACCAATCTAACTCGTTGTGTTTGTTGTGGTAGATCCAATTAGCCTACTCTATCTTATGCTGAAGCTTAATCGTACTCTGTCGATTTAGGTAAAACCACACATCCCAAGGCTTATCAGTGACCTGCATCATCGTCAGACACCATCTATAATTATAAAGATTACTTTTTTTTTTCAACTGGGCTATTGCGGTTGATAGCTGCAGTTAAATCCTTAATTCAGACGTCACACCTATCCGCCGCGGAAATACCAATCAATATAGGTAGCCCTGTTCTCTTCCTGTTACGGATGATGCCGGGCAGTCATCTATGGTCATCACATTCGTTCCCAGTTATATCTATATATCCCATTGACCGAGAAGGACCACCTGAGGAACACGGCTAGACGTTGATAATCTCAGTTAGATAAGAGGATCAAACACATTCGAGGCCTCTGTATACACGCGTCAGTTGGTTACATCAATTTCCAACGGAATGCCTTCAAACACATTCACCAGCTTGTGGGCGTCTCCCAGCATTAACCCTCTTACTTATAAGGCATTATCTGTTCCGATATTAAATCCATTCGACAAATATGGAAGGGTATTCTTTTTCTCATGGTTCGGATTCTTCGTGGCGTTCCTGTCATGGTTCGCTTTTCCACCTCTGGTGAGCAACCCCTTAGAAAAAAAGAAAGGGACATAAGGTTGTTTCTTTTGCCCTTTTCTGACAGCAAAATCTAGTTAACCGACACTATTAAAAAAGACCTTGGCATGACCCAGACACAAGTGGCCAACTCGAATATTGTAGCACTTCTTGCTACGTATGTATTTCCTCAAACCAAAATCTCTCTATTTTTTCGAGTGTCGATATATTGACTGCGCACCATATAGACTGCTCGTGAGACTTATATCCGGCCCGCTCTGTGATCGTTTCGGGCCTCGATGGGTGTTTGTTGGTCTGTTGATATCTGGTGCTATCCCGACTGCCATGGCAGGCCTAGTAACAACGCCCAATGGCCTCATCGCGCTAAGATTCTTCGTTGGAATTCTCGGCGCCAGTTTTGTGCCTTGTCAAGTGTGGACAACTGGGTTTTTTGATAAGAGTGTTGTTGGTTCTGCAAATGCTCTGGCTGCAGGACTCGGAAATGCCGGTGGCGGCGTTACATAGTATGTGCACACACCTCCTTAGCTTGAGCTCAGTTTCTAATGCAGTATTTCAGCTTTACGATGCCGGCGATATATAATTCTCTCGTTTCAGACGGTCTGACTAAACATCAAGCATGGAGAGTGGCATATGTTGTGCCCTTTGTTATCATCGTCGTTATTTCGCTGGGCATGCTGCTCACTTGTGACGACACGCCAACCGGGAAATGGTCTCAACGCCATCTGGCGGGCACTGTCACCCCTGTTACCACGATGTCAGTCCCTGACCGGAAAGACAATGGAAACTTCTCTTCGGGGGCTACAACCCCGAAAACAATACAGGAAAAGCTACAGCCCAGCCTCGATGCCGAGCCCCAAGTCGAGAATTACAGGGGCGGTGTTTTAGAAGAACTGGTAGTGACACCGACATGGAAAGAGACCTTGCAAGTCATTTTCAGTCTCCCCACATTGTCCCTCGCCACCCTGTACGCCTGCAGCTTTGGCTGCGAGCTGTCCTTCGACAGCTCTCTAGGCAGCTACTACTCCAAAAACTTTCCTACAATGGGCCAAACCAAATCTGGCGAGTGGGCAGCAATGTTTGGTCTGTTGAATGTCGTCACTCGGCCTTTGGGCGGGTTTATCGCAGACTGCATCTACCGCCGCACTGAATCCGTCTGGGCAAAGAAGATTTGGTTGACGTTCTTGAATATTGTTTCCGGTGCATTTCTGCTCGCCATCGGACTGACGAACCCTACGAGCGAGTCGACCATGTTCGGGTTAGTCGCCGGTGCGGCGTTCTTCATCGAGGCCGCCAACGGGGCCAATTTTGCTCTGGTCCCGCACGTCTACCCTTTTGCTAATGGTATGTACCTTCTCATAATCTATCCGTGAAAAAATATAGGTCTAACGCCGGTTGATAGGAATCGTGTCCGGTCTTGTCGGCTCATTCGGCAACTTGGGCGGGATCATCTTCAATGTTATCTTCAGATATAACGGAACGGACTATGCGCGGTCGATCTGGATCATGGGGGTGATCATCCTGGGTGTCTCGGTTTTGCAATCATGGACTCGGCCTGTGCCAAAGGAGGCCGGGATAGTGGCGAGGAGATGAATATATAGTACTGGATTGGAAAAATAGTCCAAAGTATACGGAGTATATGAAAAATAATTGAAAGCGTTGATCGACACAATAAGTATCGTTTAGCTGCTAACCCAAAGCGGTAAATAGACAATACGTACTAGTACTATTTAGTATTAGTACGGGTATTGATTATGCCATTTTGATCGTCCTAACCAGGCTAACCGACTAAGGATTCTAAGGAAGGACCCGGGCCTAGGCAGCCAATAAGGAGCCGCTGATGGGCAGCCACCGCCCCGCTCTGGGCGCCAAGATCCAACAGGCAGTGTCAGGCACGTGTTTCGAGTAAGGCGATTGCTTTTGGACGCATCTGATTGGCCAGCTACCCCACGTGAGGCTAGCCTATCCAGAACGACAGAACGACGACGTCCAGGGCTCTTTCCTGAGGTCGTCTCTTTGGACTTCAACACACGCAAGGCATATGTCTGGGAGTTGGCCGTTGAATAGAGCCGAAACAGGAAAATGAGCATGCCGACGTCGTACATCCGTCCGTCCACTCCCGCGCCATGAGAAGAGATGACCACGTTGGAGAAGGAGAAGGCTGCCATCACCATGAAACGGGGCGACGGCATCAGCAAAAATGAGAACCCCAGATCGCGCATTTTTCGTCCGTGTCTGACCTGTCGTCGCCGCAAGATTAGTGTTTGTGTCCAGGAACCCCCTGAACTCTTAGATCTTGAATCTTTAAGAGGACTGCAATTCACCGGGCTGACTCTTATTTGCGGATAAATGCAGTGCGACAAAGCCAAGCCCAAGTGCAACAAATGTGCTCAGACCGGATACCAGTGCGAAGGCTATGGCGAAGATCGCCACTTTGTCTACGTCATTCCCACCCGGGCTTCTGCCTCTTCGAGCGCAGAGACCCAGAAAACGAAAAAGGTCACCCTCAGGTCGTCCCGCCAGTTGCCCCCGGACCAGCTGCTGCGGCAGCAGTACCAACAAGGCCAGTTCCGCCCGCAATTCCCATCCGCGGTCAATACGGCAGAAGCGAACCGTTTGCAGATTCTGTCATATTTTCTTGAGCGCTATCTCCCGAACCGGCCCTTACTGGAGAGGGAAGACAAGACGGCTTTAACTTGGATAAGAGGTTTACCACAGAGTCTAGGCAAATGGCCAATTTTGGATATGGCTCTTTCCGCCCTGTCACTGTCATATATAGGAGATCTTCACCAGAAGAATCAATCGATTTCACGTCAGGGTGAGCGGTTTTATAATGAGGCATTGATCCTCATGAGAGAGCGGCTGCGTCGAACTCATATTGACGATGGCCTACTAGCTGCCTGCATGTGCATGTCGATATACGAGGTGTGTCCATAACCCTCTGTCTGCCGATCTACGAAAAGCTGACTATCTGGAAAAGCTCTTTCATACAACATATGGAGGAACGCAAGGGTGGATGTTCCATGTCAAAGGGGCTTGTAGGTTGCTGGAACTAAGGGGTCCACCTTCAGCAGCATCGCCTCTTGACATGAATCTTTTCCGTCGAATACGAGCTGCGGCAGTAAGTATTATTTCACTTGCAGTATTTTTCACATGTGGCTAAAGTTTTATCTCATAGATTTGGGATTCATATGGAAGTGGCAGGCCCACATTTTTGGCCAAGCCTGAATGGCGCGGTCTATCCGATGCCCCATACGATCAGCTACTCGATATCTTAGTTCGCCTTCCTTCACTACTAGCAACGTCAGATCAGCTTGAATCCTCAACGACAGGTGATAATGACAGCGAAAATGCTGCTGCCGCAAAGAAACTCTTGTGGAGATGCTATTCTCTGCAAGATGAATTGGCCGTTTGGTACGAGGCCTTCAAATCCAAGGAAACAGAGCCCCTTTTCTACCTAGAGCCGGAAGAACAACATCCATATCTTGATCCGGAATCAGATCTAAACGACCTGTTTCCCGAGAGTGTCACATTTCGGACGCCTTATATCGCTGATATCCTGATGTTATATTGGTACGGGGAAGTTGTTGTGTACAGCGTCATGTCGCATGTACACCACTATATCTGGAAACAGGCGCAAAATAACAGTATCCTGGCGCAAATGGCACAGCAGCTAAGAGACGACGGAACAATAGCAAATAGCGAAACGGCAGGCGAGTACTTTGCGTCAAAGATCTGTCAAGCCATGGCCGGTTGCGGACGGAACAGTCTCCAGGGCTACGGCTTCCAGATCGCACTGATACCTCTGTGGGCGGCTCAGGAGTACTATTTCTCACGCTCGCCGCAGAAGTATATGTGGTGTCGAACAGTACTAACTAATTTCAGCACAAAGGGGTTTGTGTTGGCTCAGAATCTCGGCTCGTTGCCGCTGCGGCAGTATCCAGGACGATATGTGGAGGCCTATTCTGCGACTGACGAAATCACTCAGTGAGAAGAAGAGGCAACGGTCTGTCTGGGTGCTTTTCACACGGAGTTTATGATCATTTAGATCGTTTCGGATATTATTCTTCCTATATACCATTATTATTTTCTGACGAATCATGAGAAGATGAAGGGATTGTGCAGAATGTATGTATTTTTTGTGTTACTTGGTGGGATTTTGTACATTATTGCTCGAGTTTTGGTCTTGAAGCCTTGATGAACCTAGATGCATATACGTGAAAAGGATGTTTGGGAGCCATGGCTTCATTCTTCATTGTTCACGATTCTTTGTCGTTTTGAGCAGTATTGAGTGAGTAGTATCTGTTGGGGCTCAGGGCGTATGGCGGTGCCCAAAGAGGACACCGGGGCAGCCCGTGACAAAAAGAAGAATTCTCCCCCTGTCCCAACCTTTCTTCTCCTCTCCCTACTCCTCTCCACCATCCTCTCTATTCTTCCCAGCCTACTGACTACGCACGAGAGGTGCTCATACAATGTCGACAATTTAGCTTCTTACACCTTAACGACGAGCGAGATGACTATGGCGCTTCCATAGACACCGTCCGAGAGTCCTGGTGACAGCGGAATATGAGGCATATTTTTTTACACATGGTTGACCCCTAACCCAAAAAAACAATTCATTAAGGGGACCCTTTTTGGTGGCTCGGTGGTTAATATTCTCCCATTGACTGGTTTCGAAACTACCCAAGCGAGCAATGGGGTTCAAAAGTTCATCGTATGTTAGATGAGGCTATCCCATTTATGATTTTGACTAACACCATCTCTCTAGCCAAATTGCGAAGCACAAATACTTCTTTGACCACATCGTCAAAGGGTTTTTCCCACAACTTCTTCCCCAGCAAGTTTTGGTATAGCCTAACCCCACCTATCTATGCTTCGCCTTTTCGTGGGGAAGTTTCGCCGACTCAACGAGCTTAGGCAAGACGCTTCTGGCCATAATATGCGTCAGAGAGGCATAAAATGTGAAAAGCATCAATCGGAACTGAATACTTAATTTGGCGATTGTCTATGAGGTTATCGCCGAATGGAAGAAAGTCAAGGGTGATAATGGTGTTCTATATCTCCTCCATATTTCCATAGCACCAACTATCCTTCCACCATGGAGAACGCTCCACGGTTTGTGCCTTACTCGCTTTACGCCTGATGAGGCCCTGGTGGGGAGTTGCCCACGCCTCCGGATTCTCCTCGGAGAAGAATGCGTGTGGTTGTGATTATGAGGCAAATATCTATATTCTCCAGCTTTTCTTGCTTTCTTTCCTCGAATATATGGAGCTAATGCAGGACTGTTGGTGGTAGCCTGCATTACTGGAGATGTGGCTGAAACAGAAAGGCATTTGGGACGAATATGTGGTGAGTTTTCCTGCAATTTTTCGAGCTTAGAATATCCCTGGGACTCTCGGCAAGCACCGCTCTACCATGGTAGTCATGTTTGAGGTTTTGGGTGTTGGTCTGATTTCGATATTTTCCACCTTTTAACTAACGTTACGGGATGTAGCGACATCAGATCGAAGGAAGCCTATAAGGCCCGCTGGCTTAAGAAGCCTCCTAGCGAAGCGGTCCAGAAGGCGCATCTGGAGGAGCAGCTGCGTGCCGAGTTGTGGGGGCATGAAGGGCGCATGCTGCGCTGCTTTTCTTGTCGAAAGGGCCAAGTCGTGGGTTTTTATTTTCTCGATAATTTCGAGGAAATCCAGTCGATTCCTCGATATTATCGAGATTGACATTGGATTTTGTAGTAGGCTGCGATGCTGGAAATGTGGCTCCGCCACAAGGGGATTTGGGAAGACAAGGAGGAGGACAAAGTGAGTGTTTCTGAATATTTTCGAGCTTTTTGACTATATTCCTCGATATTATCGATATTGACATTGAATATTGTGGCAGGCCGCAATTCTCGGGATGTGGCTCAAAGGCAATGCGCGTGTGGTGGCCTGTGAACAGGTGGGAGAGATTGAAGCTGGGGGTTCTACGATACCGGTCGCTTTGTCTTTGCCTATTATGACCTCATATACGATACTGGTCATCTTTTCTTGTCGCCATTGCTTTTCATGTTATGCTGTGCGGACACAGCATTTTTTCCCCCTAGGTAAATATGAGCTCTCCCTATAGTTTTCTCGTTATTATCGAGCTTTTCGCTGCCTTTTCTCGAGGTTCAAATCAGTAAAGAAATCCAGGTCATCTTGAATCCACCGCCAGAAGAGGATCGACCGCTAGTTAAACGCTATCTCTATGACTTGAACACCAACGAGCTTACAATAGTCCCCATGGCCAGCCCTCTTCACGATTCGATTGTTGACGGCCTTGTTAGAAGTCTTGTCAAGTGCGTATGATGGATGTTTAAGCAGAGTCAGCTAAGCATCGCAAAAGGTGGCTGGTGTTTTAACCAGATGGGCTTCGGAAAGACTACAATACAAATCGCCCTACTGCAGGTTTCCCTGATTTTCAACGCAACTTCACAACTCACTTCGTGGCACAGCCATGCAATGGTACCACGCCGAGCTAACTAAATTCGAAAAAGAATCTCTCTGTAACCTCGATCTTGAAGCAGGCTGGTTCCAAGTACTACTTAAAAGGTTCAAGCCTAATCCAGCCAAAGCGATTAGGGACCTTAAGATTATCCACTATAAACCAGCCAAGGTGCAAGCTGGTAAAACACCAATAACATTTACACAAGACATCATACAAGCTTGTCAAGTCACAGGACTTGAGTCAAAACAGAGCCAGCTCCTACAAGCCTAGAATAAGCTCGCTGCCGACTTCCAACCTTCACAAAGCCTAGTCAACTCCAAGGGCACTTACCATGTGGTACTACAGAGGGAAGATGCAGCGCAAAAACGGTACTAGCCTGTCCATACCAGCCAGGCTCTGTTACCCATCGCTTCAAATCCATTAAGTCCACGCTTAGCCCCAAACTCCGTCAACAGTTCGGATTTACGTGACCTCAACGCATAAACTGAGAAGGATGTGTACGCCATGCCCCTCCAGGACACTCTCATCAGTTTCGTCAAAGGCAAAAAGCTTATCTCAGTATTTGACGCAATGACTTTCTTCTTTCAATGGAGAGTCCATCCTGACGATACCAAATATTTGTGTATCCTTACCCACCGTGGTCAAGAAATGTACGCGGTCGCCCCCATGGGTTTTAAGAATAGGCCAATATACGTACAACGCATTATGGATTAGCTGTTGCGGGAACTCCTGAACTTCGCCAGATTTCTCATTTCATTTCTCTACCCTACATCACGATGGAAAACGATCCATGGATTCCCCAGATCGTATTTGGCGAACTCAAGGATGTCAACATCGCTGATGATCAAGCGGAAATGAGAGGATACATCGAGCGATTAAGCCATGACCCCGCCATCGCAGACGAGACTCGTCAGCTCTCTCAAGACCTCACAGACGCGACAGTTGGCCGTGTCAAGAAGCAAAACTGGCGATTTGAGCGATGGGTCCATGGCCACTAAGCTGATCCGCGGCTTTTCAAAGGCAATCAACATCAGCCTTGTTGCTCGCGTTCGCGTTCGCGTCCGCGTCCTTCGTGCCTCCACTCAGGCCCCTCAGCCACACCCTCGCTGCCGGCCGCGCCAGCGCCGGTTCAACCTACCCGATTGCCCTCTGTGTCCATAGTCTACGATGCTTGCTGGAGCGCCTCCTGTTTGGCCATATGCGGCACCAAGTCCGTTTGTGCCAGCGGCTCTGAAACCTTTGAGCGGTTTTATTGGCAGCAGGGCGGATGCCATACTCAACTGGCAATCCACAGCAACTGCTGGGTATATTAGGAGACCTCAAGGCCTTCACAGGCAGTTTGGCGGGGAGGGCAAAGGGTTTTACGACTTCCACACCTTTCAATATGATGCTGCTGGTCGACGTAAATTCTTCTTGATCACCCAGTGCAAGGCTCCCAGGAAAAGAGACAGACCGCAGAACTGGATCGACGCAGCAGAGTAGCTGACTGATTATCTCAACATGTGTTGAGAGCCCCAGGTTCCCAGAACCACGCGGCCTGTCCGATTAGGCTAGTGGGTGTACGAGCTCCTGCGAGAAGAGGTATGATCTATTTGCAAAGGCTGCTGGCCAAGAGCTAAATAGAAACAAGACCATGATTCTAGCGATCACAGACAAGCCTGTACCTGAGGAATACTCAGGGATTAGGGTTCTAAAAGAAGGTGAAGCTAAATACCTAAGCATACCAGTCGGTCCGTCCACGAATTATGATGCTCTATGGACAAAAATCCACGGCAAAATAGTGAACAGGATAGAACGATGGAACAAGTACCACTTTAGCTATAGAACCAGGGTCTCCATAGCCAAACAGGCGCTGGAATCCATGATATGGTTCTATCTTAGGTGTGTTCCAATGGATGCTAAATGGGTGCTTACCTACCAAAGGACGATCTTCCGTTTCATCTGGGGTAAGCCTGCCGCCACTCCTGCCGTTGCCGCTGCCGCTCCTGCTCCTGCCCAGGCTGATCCCCCGGGCACCGTCCGTTTCGCGAACATCATCACGGCCAACTGTGTGCAGGCTACTCCTCGCTGAGGCCTCGCACCTAGTTAGATAGATCAATCCATCTCTTTTGCTCGCTGCATCTCACAACAACATGCAGCATAGATGGGACCCTGGACACCCAGTGTAAGGCATTGTGGCCATAGGGACATATGTTCGGTTACAACTATAGCGGCCGATGCGTTGAGGCATGGCGCCCAGCTTCGGAAGGTCTCCGGCCTTTGTTTGGCGTGGAGAGGAGGAGGAGCGGAAGTAGCTCTTTCTTAGTCAAGAAAGACTCAAGCTATGGACAAGCTCATGAATCTGACCAAATCGTGGAAGTTTCAGTCAATCACGCGCATGGAGGTAAGTCTCTATCATAGGTATCTATTGTTTATTATATTGACGATGGACAAGGGCAGATAATGTTATAGGAAATCATTGAAGCTACCTTCATAGACCGGAAGGTTTATACTATATCCCAACAATGTTCTGGGGCAACATCTTCATTGGCGAGTGTCGGTTCGAGAGAACATCACCACAACTGCCATGCGAATATGGCTCCTATACCCTGTTTTCCCAATTCTGAGAATTGGCGGAACTTCCTTTGTACGAAGCTCTACAAGACGATTGCCAAAAATAACGAGAAATCAAGGCAGCTCTAGGGGAGCACTTTTCTCGTCGGGTACGATAGGCCGCCATGCAAATGTCCCGGTCAGCACGAGATGGACGTCAACGCTCTTTCACAGGAAGTTGACGGCAGAGACACAGTACTGCATTGGACCTTCAACATTCGGATTGTGTTGGAGGCGAGAAATGAATATGAACATGCGAGAAAAACTTGATGATTGAAGCTCTGCTTGGCACTTTACAGCCAAGAAAGTATAGGGAATTTCCGAAATTTCGAGGGCACATTGCTATTTTCTCGACTTTTCTGAAGATGCTGAACCTGCTTCAAATGATCGATGACGACGATGCTCAACAATGGAAATTACAATCACTCAAAATTTGGCAACCGCAATGTGCACTGGCCCGAAAGCATCGGTCACCGCCATAGGCTCATCGAAGAATCCTTCCTCACAAGATCCTGCTTTGGACCACAACTGCAACATCGATTTCGAATGCTTGGTTATGGATCCGGCATTCTCAAGGATTACAACGGAAACATCTTGAAGCACGGGCAGATTTGAATGTTTGCTAGAAATCCATATCGTTCTTTTATGGTGCCGGGTCTCCCATTCAACACTCCCCGTCCTGCTGGAAGTGTTGCTGGAAGCGTAGCGTAGAAGGATTTGGTTAGGATTTGGTCAGGATTTGATGATGATTCTTATGAATGATGACTGACGAATAAGTGATACGCGAGCATAATCAGGCCGCTCCCACACGTAGAACAAACTAATTCCGAAGTCATGGAGACCGTCCAGGAAAGGTCACCTACCAATGACTCGGCCAGCCAAGCCTCTGCATCCGCGCCTGCTGAAGTATTTAAATTGATCATGATGCAATTAGATTTTATATCTAGCCAAATACAGAACATTCAGGCACGACAGGATGAACTTGCACAAGAACAATCAATACGTTCTGAGTCTTCTTGATCGTCCTCTAACCATGGCACTCCTGCCCCTTGGTCGAATCAGAGCGCCGCTATGCAATGGTACTACGCTGAGCTGACAGAGTTCGAAAAAGAATCTCTCCGAAATAAATATAAGTTAAATGGTTATTTTTATTACTTTATCTGCTGCATTTGCACATGGATGAGTGGGAAAAAACCTGAGTAGGAAAAGACCACTCTCGCAGATACTTAGAAACATTTACACAGAAATTTCCCCCTATAGAAAAATGAAAGAACAACCCTAGTTGTGCCCAACGTCCTTGCTACACCAAATGATGGATCTGAAGAGTTAGGAATCAGCAAGTAGACGGTATTGGATACTTGAAGATTCTGGATAGTTCGTGTAAGAAACGGATGGGCTCGCTGCTAAGCTCGCTCCTGCATCTTCAGAGGACTCTGAATATTCCAAGGCGGCTTTCGGTGCGCCTTGAAAGAGTTTTGCAAAGATCTTGATTTGAATATCTAGCCCCTTTATAGCGGTAGAATCGAGGTCGGCGAGTTTTGAGAATTCTTCTGGGTTGTCAATTGATGTGACAGCAACGTCCCAGGCAATGGCCATGAGTGGCCCAACAAATGGGATAAAGCCTAGAGCTTCTGACCCCAAGGACTTCACCCACTCTATTGCTTCCGACTTCTCAACCGGCGTGAACGAGAATTGTAGTCCCATGTTCTGTGAGATATTGTAGTCCATCCAGCAAAAGCGCTGCCCGACTCCGTTTGGTTTGTTAACCCGGTCTCCCCACCCATACTCAAATCCGACCTTATCAGGGTCCCAAATTTTGATATAATCGTAGCACGGATGGCCACGATCTCCAATAAATGGAAGTGGAATGCCAAGTGACATTATCAGTGGCCAGTAGTCTATTATTAGACAGTAGGGCATATAGCCTAGCCCGAATGTCAGTGCTGATAACTGTCGCCTGTGAGTCTTGCCGTCCTTGATCGCTGACCAAGATCTACCGAATTCATCAAGGTCGAGATCCTTCTTGGTATAGAAGAGAACCTGCCCCAGTCTGCTCATTTCTGGATAATGAGTATCCGAATATTGCATGGGAAAGTACAATGCCCTAATTGGCAACGTTGGGTCCAGCCCCAAGTACGGAGTCTTTTCATAGGACTCGGGGAGACGAAATGCAATCAAGATAGATTTTGGATTTTCGCTCAGCCAATTGTGAGTATCCGCATTTGATGGAGGAAACGATATAGGTTCGTCTGCATGGTAGTCCTTCTTATACCACCCGTCGCTAGGGAGGTGGAAGACAGTTGTGGAGTGGAAAAATGAGAATCCTTTCTTAAAATTGTGGCTGAATACTCCAACTCCATCATCGCCGTCCCAGTTTCCCCTAGGGTAGGGAGGAGTGACTCTCCGGCGTTCATCGGTGTAATCATACCAGTCGTAGGCATGATTCGGGCACACCTCGACTAGAAAGTGCTGGTAGAATCCCTCTTTGGTTTGCATGCATTGGGGTAGGGAGTCGATTCTCCAGAGCCCATTGCCCTCCGGATCTGCAGACAACGGCATAATGCTTGTCCAAACAATGAAAGAGTTTAATACCTAGGTATGTGTTGTCCAACAGCTGGCTCAAGACATCTTTATATAGTTGCCTATGTACACAAGAGCCCGGCTACGATTTCTCTTTTCCAGTGTAGAAAAGCATGTGGTTATCCTCCTGCGCACCTGGCCGACTAACAGACGACGAAGTTACGTATAAAAACATACCAATATAATAAGTGTCAAACAATGGCGAGCTGAAATGCACCCTTCAGACATGGGTTATCTTCTTTAGGTCTACTTTTCCCCAACTCTACCTTTCTGATTGCTGGGAATAGGCACAAGACCTCGGATATGATTTCTCTTTTCCAGTGTAGGAGACCATGTGGTTATCCCCCTGTGCATCTGGCCGACTAATTGAGTAATTAACAGACGTAGTTACCTATGAAAACATACCTAGGTACCGATATTGTCAGTGACAAACAATGGCGAGCTGAAATACACCTTTCAGACATGGGTTGTCTTCTTTAGGTCCACTTTCCCACAACTCTACCCTTCTGATTGTCGGGAATAAACTCATTTTTCTACTAGTCTTCGTAATCAGGGTCTTAAAACGTCGTAGCTGGACCGGAGGAGCGGCCACAATCCTTACATCGATGCTTAATTATTTACATAGATCATACGATGCAATAATGTAGACAATGGCTGGCTGAAGTTCTGAGTCACCTCACCAACGAGTGCTCATGAACGAAGGATATCGTGCAGCATTATTTCCCTCACCTTGAAGCTGGTTTCATCATGGATATGAAAAATTGATGGCTGCAGTGAATACGTAGTCAGCCTCCCCACTTGCTCCAACATTGACTTACTTTTATTAGGTACTTGGTAGTTTAAACCATGCTAATGCAGAGCACAAATGCTACACTGACACGTACCCCTACAAGCCGAGGCTAGAATAACGACTATTTAGTAGCATACGTTTACTTAATTAGAAAAAGATGAGTGGAAACCCACAAAGCTCGGATTATTTGTAGAGATCTTCCATTCCCATTGGAGTTAGGGCATCATCGGACAGACTGATAGTGATGGATCATAGTACTACTACGTAGTAGATCGAGATCTCATCCTAGAGTGGAGTTTAATGGACAGTGGCATATGGGGTCCTCCACTATCAGTCTATCATGGTAGTCTTCGACGAATCTTGATTTGCATATTCCCACAAGTTCTTGAAAGCCTGGCGTGAATCAACGTCGCTCTTGCCATCTCGATAATCCAGCGGCCTGACACCTCTGCGGCGCCATTTTGCGACTGACTATCTGACGTTGATTGGCTTATACGGAATCCGTTCTCTTTTTGACGACTCTTAATCACATCTGTGATAGATCTCTCGCTGTCAGTGTGCCAATAGGCTATCTTGCCAGTAAGTGTGGGCCACTTGGTCAACCACTCCCCATTCGGCTGCTCTTTTGGAGGACCCTTTTGAAGGATTGACCAGCGTTTTAGTAGCTTCGACTTTGTCCTTTTATCATCAGGCTTATATTTTTTTTTGCCAATATCTTCGTGGCATGGATCCGGTCATCCCAGTCCTTTTCCCAATTGGGATGATCGTTTTCTTTTCCGGGGCCGACACCTTATGTATCTTCACGACGTCAACACCAAATATGTCGCAAAAGGAGGTAGGATAGACCAACCTTTTTTTATGAATTCTATTTTATGTTTGATTCTTTGAAGAGAAAATGTGTATAACAACCGCACTATGGCGGAGTGGTTATTGCTGCCCTGCTGTGCTCCTTCAGCATGTTCCCGCGGTACCTGTTTTATCTCACTCAAGCAAGTCCAAGAAATTTACTTGTATTTTTCCAAGACATCTAGGTATTGGTATTGAAAGACCAAATGGAGTGCTTTGGGTGGCTTATGTTATATACAATCCTTTAAAATTGTATCAACTCCGAGGTTGTACCCTAGGTAGGACTAACAGTCTATTGCCTACCTAAATTGGTAATAAACCTTTCTAAAGATCGTTATATATAAATTAAATCAAGCTTGCGGCAGCCCTTATAGTAATTACCAAACAGCCTTGCGCCCAAATGCAGGCAGGATCAATGACTCAAGAGCAAAGGAAAATGATATAAGCAAAGAAGAAGAGGATAAGGCAATTAAAGGTGGAGTGTAGGCTGAACCAGGAGGATGCTCATGCGAGAGGAAATCTCACTCAGCAGTCGGAGGAATATCTTTTAGAAACTCCCACCCGGTTTCTTGTTCAGGCTTTTCCGGCTCCAGGCCGATAGCTGAGCGTAGAGCGCGCACTTCAGACTGCAAGGCTTGAATAACTCGTGTTGGAGTCTGATCTTCTTCACAGCGTAGACGATACGCCGTCCGGACCATCTCTGCAAGACGCATTGTTTGCGCATGCCAATGATCCCGGTCCAGACGGCTAGCGAGGTGGGCATCTCGCTCCGCTTGCAAGAGCGCATTGTACTCTTTCTTCTGAGAAAGGAAATACATGTTGTTATTTTGGCAATAATTTCGGATTTGCTCGACAATGATCCCCATGGCTGTCTCGAATTCGCCAATGAGACTGGTATTCTCAATCTGTTCACGTTTCAATGTTTCAACGGTGCGCCGTTCCCGGGCAAGCGCGCGTTCTAGTTCTGCAATCCTGGCGACTGCGAGGTATGTTAGCAAGGCCCCTCTCCTCGTTAATGGGACTCAAGCTAACCTGAAATCTCTTCGCTGACTTGTTGTATGTCTGGGCTGGTGCCATCAGCATTAGACCGACGCTGCGGGTAAGTTAACAGCAATCCAGAGCGCCCGACTCGGGAAGGTTATAAAATACCATTATCTCCTCGGCACTAGAAACAATGCCCCGAGTCATTTCGCGATTATGTTTGAGAATATCGCTAAATTCGACAACCATGTCGTATAGATTATTAAGGTCCATCGGATGTCCCGCGTTCATGGGGACGCCATTCATGATCATATTGTTGCTGGTGCTGCTGCCGTTGTTGCCCCCCATAGTACCACCGCCGTTGACCTGAGAAACACCGCCGAGTTGCGGAGACGGAGACGCTTGACGTGACATATTCGCCATATTGACCACATTCGGTGAATTGTCCATAAAACTTCCCATTGCAGCTCCGTTTGTTGTCATGCTCTGGAGAGCGACGTCATTCGGCGAGGGAAAGCCGCCGCGGCTTTTTGTCTTCGTTTTTTGCCTTAGTACGATTGTTGAGGGGAGGTCGTGCCTGTTAAATGGTATATTTCTGTTCTTGACTGGAAAGTGTCTCCAGCTGGAGTTATCTCAACTCGTCAACTCGTCATTGGCCAAGGACTTGCGATCATGATATTTATTCGGGATAATTTATCGTACGCTTGTTTATGCGCAGCGAATCTAGAATCTGAGCGTCTCACCGCCTGCCTAAATCAATAGACTCGGTCACGTGCTTCTATCCAATCATATCCAAGCATGCATAATGTTCAAGTACCAAATTACAATATACAAAGGAAGGTATTTGACGGAAATCTGTGTTTAGTATCGTTTGATACGTCCCTGGCATTGCCAATTGAGGTAGGAGTTATGCCTATATCAACCCTGTATATACTGCATGCACTGATTGCGAAGTGTATCTCTTTCAAGAGAGAACTATGACATGATGCCGCTGGATGTAGCCGATGTATGGAGTCAGCTACAGTAAATCCTTGGTGGGGTGATCTGTCTGGTCGAAGAAAAGATTGCTGCTTGGCTGAAGCTTTTGTCGGCAGCCAGAAACGTAGTCTCCAGTCTTCGTTCAAGTCGTATCGAGCAAAGCTGCAAGTCTATTTTCAGGATCTGTAGAAGGTATTGTAGCCGAATCATCTCCTGTCTGCATAACACGAGTATTGTGAACCCGCCCTGCAACCCTTGCAACAAGCATGCGCATTTTATCGATTTCGCGAACGAGTTCGCCATCTCTCGTGACCAGGTTAGGCTGGATATTTTCCTGCGGATTTTTGAATGGCTCAAGCAGGGATTCTAGCTGCTTGTACTGAGCTAATCGCTTTTGTTGTGCTTGCCGTCGGCTGTCTAATGCAATTAATCGTTCGTATAGAGCCTTGTATCTGAAGAACTGTTTAATAATGCGGAAATCCCAGATGCTTAAGGTAGTAGTTGTACCTTTCTTTGTCTTCAGATGAGGCATCGTCTCCACGGTATTGGGAAGGCAGTTTCTCGATGACTCTAGCAACGGATATCAGCTTTAACCGGGTAAATATAATGAAAGGAACCCGGTATGTACAAATGATTTGACAGATCCGAACCGATTTCTACCCCGCTCGACCCTTGGCTTGGATTAAGGATTTCGCTTTTCACTGAGTTCCAATACAGACTTTCAATCTGTCGAACAATGTGTTGGATTGCCTGAGTCGAATACACGACGCGATTGTGCTGCTTCAAAATCACGTTCACTATGGAAGACATATCGTTAGATATTATTATAATCGGGTGTTTTCCTTTATAACACACGCTTCTGTAGAGCTTCCTCCACCACTTTCTCGCTCAGATCGTCTTCCGTCTCTGGCGCAAAGTCCCTCCATCCTTCCTGAGGCGCAATGGCTGTGGAGAGGATTCGCACTTGGTTTCTAATGAAAGACGTCTTGAGCTCCAATATCGTGCGCGAGCTCTCCATGGTCTGTGTGCTCAATGGCGTGTCGTTTACGCCAAAGCATAGTTAGTTGACTAGTTACGAGTTGCGCTGCAGGTTGAGCTGTTCGTTTGTTGATGCGATCACGTGTCGATAGGCGCAGATAAGATCATGATTCATGTTATCTGCCCCGCATCCAACGATAACAACCATCAACCATCACCATCAGCCTGCAGCTACTTCGCAAATGTCTATTTGTGCATTGGTGGGTGCAGTCGGGAAATGAAGTTCCAAATGAATTATAGAACTATTCGACAGTCGAAGACTTTACTAGCTGAGAACCAAGCGCCAACAACTTGATACCTCTTTTTGCCGAACCCTAACCCTAAGCTGCCTCGGCAAGTATTCATGCATCAACCGAACAGGGACCGCAACAACTATCGCCATTCATACCTTGGGTACAACCTGGTGCCTTTGCGTTTCTCGCCAAAACTACGTCGATAGTATATTACACTTCCAGAGACATCTCTGTTCTAAATAATGACGGGAACTGCACGGCCTCGTGCGCTTCTATTCGACGTTGGCGGAGTCTGTGTAAGATCAATATGTCAATCACGATAAAAAGCTTGCGCCTAACAGACCTGCAGGTTCACTCTCCATTCCAAGCGATTCTGGATTATGAGATAGCGAATGGGATTCCTCCAGGCTGGATAAATTTTAGCATCTCACGCTCGTCGCCTCATGGCAGCTGGCACCAGCTAGAGCGCGGTGAGATACCACTAGACGCAGATTTCTTCAAGGCCTTCACCCGAGACCTCCAACAACCTACACTATGGAAAGAGTTTCAGGATCGACTACAAAAAACGAAAACTGAAAGTTCTTCATCCAACGCACTGGGTCTACCGCCTCCCAAAATTGACGCGGAGTATTTATTCTGGGAGATGATGCGGGTATCGCGCAATCCAGATCCATTTATGTTCCCTGCCTTGAGGCGATTGAAGGCATCTGGGCAGTATCTGATGGGGGCTTTGTCTAATACAGTTATATTCCCACCTGGACATCCGTTCCGGGAGGATACAATAAGGCTCCGAGAGCAATTCGATTTTTTTATTTCCTCGGCACACACTGGCCTCCGGAAGCCAGAACCGAGGATATATGCGTATGCACTGGAGAAAATCAATGAAATATCGGCTGGAAGAGATGGGGTTCGAGTCAACCCGTCCGATGTTGTCTTCCTCGACGATATCGGCGAGAATCTGAAGGCGGCCAAGAAGGCTGGTTTTGGAACTATTAAAGTGGTCCTAGGTAGGACGCAAGATGCTGTCAAAGAATTGGAGAGCATCACCGATCTTCAGTTGGTGGACGATGCTGACAGGCCGAAGCTGTGAGATGTTTCAAGATCTTACTCCACATATCCTGGATCGTCTTTGTTAGAGCTCGATTGCCAGGGCCCTGATGATATAAACATTGATCAACATACTATATATACAGCTCAGCAATGGACAAGCATCCCCGAGTTATGACTGATAATCATCATATAATGTGCTCGTAGCCCTAATGTGGTAAGCTGGAATCGGACTAAGTCTTCTGAAAAAGAAACCTCATTTTCATGAACTCGGCCATAATTAAGAACGGAAGCTGCAGTAACTAGCAAAAGAATTCAAGACATAGAGGGAAATGTAATGTAAAATGCATGCTCGTCGTCACCCACCGCAGTTCCATGTGCTGTCCGTGGCCAACCGTCCTATCCGCAGAGCTTGAGATCGCCGGCTGGCGCTAAGCGAAGCACCCGCACAAAAGCCTCCCGCACTTCACTCCCTCTTTTTTTCCTAGTCGGAGCAGCCAGGAACATTTCGACAAGAGGCCTCAGTCCTTGCACAAACCGTCAAGATGGTGAGTCTAATTATTCTACAGAACGGCTGAATAAACGCCATCTGGAAAAAAGAAAAAACATCCTCCGAGTCATGGTTCCAGGGTCTTTGCAAGATGCTTCGGAAAGGAGGATTTCTGAAGCGCAAATTGCTGACTCGCTTGTAGCCTTTCACCAAGCAAGTTAAGAACAGCGCGTACTACAGGTGAGTTTGTTCTGTGCATTTTCTGTATTTTCCATGTTGTTCCTCTTTCTGACTTTTACCGTCATGTAGCCGCTACCAGACCAAGTACAAGCGTCGTCGTGAGGGAAAGACCGACTACTATGCCCGCAAGCGCTTGATCACCCAGGCCAAGAACAAGTATTGCTCCCTGTTCAATGCTCAATTCGGCCCGGTCTAACAAAACTTCTAGGTACTCGGCCAGGAAGCACCGCTTGGTGGTAAGTTTCGATACCCTTCCATTCACGTCAAATAACTCGGGCAGCATCTAATCTGACTTGCTAGGTCCGTTTCACCAACCGCGACATCATCACCCAGATTGTCTACTCGGAAATCACCGGTGACAAGGTCATCGCCTCCGCCTACGCACACGAATTGAAGCGCTATGGCATTGAGCACGGTTTGACCAACTGGTCTGCTGCCTACGCCACCGGTCTGCTTCTCGCCCGCCGTGTCCTCAAGAAGCTTGAGCTCGACGAGACTTTCGCAGGCGTCGAGGAAGCCGACGGTGAATACACTCTCACTGAGGCTGCCGAAACCGACGAGGGCACCCGCCGCCCCTTCAAGGTTTTCTTGGATGTCGGTCTCGTGCGCACCTCCACCGGTGCCCGTGTCTTCGGTGCTCTGAAGGGTGCCTCTGACGGCGGTCTCTTCGTGCCCCACTCCGAGAACCGCTTCCCCGGTTACGATATTGAGTCCGAGGAGCTCGATGCCGAGACTCTCCGCAAGTACATCACCGGCGGCCACGTTGCTGAGTACATGGAGGGTCTTGCCGACGACGACGAGGAGCGCTTCAAGTCTCAGTTCTCGCAGTACATTGAGGATGAGATCGATGCCGGCGACCTCGAAGACCTCTATCTCGAGGCCCACAAGGCCATCCGCGAGGACCCATTCAAGAAGGACGAGGACGAGGGTTCTAAGAAGAGCAAGGAGGAATGGAAGGCCGAGAGCAAGAAGTACCGCACCGCCAAGCTTACTCTTGCCGAGAGACGCCAGCGTGTGCAGGAAAAGATCCGCGAGTTGGCCGCTTAAGTGGACGGCTTGCGTTAGATGTTTTTATGACTTACAGCCAAAAAAATCGTGGTTATGGTTCTTACGGTACCTTTTTGAGGCAGAACTTGAACAGACAAAAAGCATCTTTTTTTTCCTCTTCATGTCTTAATGACTGACTTCAAGATCTGCTTGCCCTTTTCCTTTCTATATCCTTTTTCACGTCCTAGTTTCACGGCTCCTGGGTCATACCATTCTCATGTTGTTCTTGCTTGGCTTTATTCTATTCGGAGCATTAGGGCGGTTATAGGGAACGGTGTTTCTTGAGTTTTCCACGCCCAGTGTGCTGTCTAAATAGTAAATTACCAAATTGTGGTAGTCTGTTGGTAGACGAGCTGTTGTAAGCAAATCGCATCATCAATGTGGACCAGGCTATGTCCCAATCGGGAAGCGCTAGCAATGGTAGTTCTACTGTTCTAGCGTATACACTATACAGTGATACACTGTATAGACTTTACCACGTAGCATTTAGGCCGGTCAGCTTGTTAGTCGGTATACAGCTCATAACATAGTTTGCTATATAACCAACTGGTACGATGGGAGAGAATTATCTTTTAGTACTTTACTGATCATTCATACCTATAACTGGAGAGACTCCGACAACGGAGATACAGAGCATAATACCGCTAGTATCGCGCTAGTAAGATTACTCAGCGTCCTGGGCCAGTAAGCGCGCGGCTGCGATCCACTACGGCGAGCCACAGACTCACTTGATCAATCTTGAATCAGTCTAACGCACTTCTACTACGTACAGTTCTACTTCTACTATTCTTCCTTCTTCGCAGCAACGACTTGTCTCGCTGAGACTTTTGATCCTCGCTTTGATTTTGGACGGAATAGTCACCCACAGGACGAGCAGTCCGCATCCTTATCCTTGTCCACCGCTTTTCTCCCAATTATCCCGCCCTCCTGGCCCATGGCGAATGAAGATGGCGTCTTGATGAGAGATAACGTGACATCATCCCACACCTGACCTGCACATCACCCCCTCTCTTGTTCCGTCGATATATACCTTATTCGTTCAGCTTCTTTTCTGTTTGAACTGGTTGCTGTCTATCATTTTTGGAGCGTGGTGCAATATGGAGGCGGCGAATACAGTGGATGTGAGCTGGCTCCATCATTCTCATCGAGGTATGCAAGACATCTTACTTACTCCTCTTCTGTTTGCACACGCGTTACACGCACATACAACCGTGCATACCTTTTAACTACGATTAACAAATTTATACAGATCAAGCTTTGCGAACTAAAGCCGCCGCTACTACGGTTCTTGAGAGGCCCAACGCACAAGCGGAATCAAAGGCCGAGCAAAATGTTCCCAAGAAGCCATCGCTGCAGCGCTCGACCAGCGAATCCTCGCATAATCCCTCGCGGGAAACTAATGGCCATACAGAGCAACCGTCGCGCAATGTGCCGGAGAAAAAGTCTCCGAATGCTCCCAGTACACCCCCCGCTAAAGGAAGCATGCCGAAAGCTGTGCCCGCACGGCGCAACTCATGGATCTCATCACTGAGTTCCAAATTTTCAGCTGGAACTACTCCGCCGGGGGCAGTTACTGCGAAAGATATTCCTCACGCTGCCGCTCCCAAGCAGCATTCCCCGGTTACGAAACCAGATATAAACCCATTTGGCGCTTCATATCCTCCTCGGGATAGAGATGAACGTATCGCCGAGCCTATCAACTCTGTTAATTCCTCCTCGCCGAAGAATCCTTCCTTTCTACAGAGTGCATTCCGGAAATTGTCCTCTGGTGCTGGCGCAATAGGAAGGAACGCAGGCCACAGTGGCTTATGCGAACGTCGGGTAATGAATGTTGATCCAAACCGAGATCGGTGCAAGGTTCCTGAGTTGGATCAAGCCAAGTTGAAACGTGTTGCATTCTGTGTGGATGTCGAGATAGCTGGCTTTTCTCAGCGAGAGACTGATGAGCAAGCCCGTGGACCGGAGAATGGTAATAGCCCGCCTACGTCGCAAGGATCTAAGGCGAAGGTCAAAGAGAAAGGCGAAGCATTGGCGTTGAAGAATCCCGAGGGTGTTATTAAAGAAAAAGGAAACGAGCAGAAATCGGATGCACTCAACCGGCCAACCGGGACGGCAACGTCCCCTCCAGTTGCCACCGCAACTACCACTGCAAGTGCAAGTGCAAATCCAACTGCAAACGATGAAACTGTTGCCGACGCTCGAATCAAAGAGCCTACGAGAAAACAAGAAAAGAAGAAACGCTCGGAGGAAGAAAGAAAGGAACGAAAAGAGCGGAAGAGAAGACAAGCGGAAGAGAACGGAACTATTCCTATGCAATTTAAACAAGGGGAAGATGAGCAGTCTGTGACACCAGCAAATGGTGGTCCACGCACCAAGACACAGAGTCATCCGACTACAGACCCTGTGCGCATCTATCGCCGTTGTTGCCAGCTCCGTGAAACTCCAGTCTTGAAGAAGCTAGTAGAACAAATGACATCGCCATCTTCGACACTAGCTGAGGCTCCCGGCACGGTGGCGCTGTTGGATCTCGCTGATTTTCCCATGACGTTGCAGGATATCGTTACTTTGAGTGATTGGCTTGCGATAGTTCCTGTTCGCAGACTATGTCTTGAAAACTGTGCTCTGACGGACGAAGGAGTGCGCTCAATTTTGGCAGGACTTCTGTCAACAAAGACCATGCAACAAGCTCGAAGCAGACGCCGGTCTGCAAAAGATCCTGGCGCCGCTGCGCCACAGCCTTTTGGGGTCGTGGAAAAGGTTTCCTTGAAAAATAATGCGAAAATTGGACCCGAAGGCTGGCGTCATATTTGCCTTTTTATTCATCTCTCGAAATCTCTCAAAGCGATCGATCTCTCCGGTATTCCTTTCCCGCGGAATTTATCTACTGTCGATGGATTGAAGGGCTCTCCGAAATCGCATGACATCGGGAGGACGCTGGCCGCCTCTCTCAAATCCCGATTTGGCGGCGATCATCTTGAAGAATTGCTGCTTAGCGAATGTCAGCCGTCTACTGAAGACATAAATAAGATTTGCAATGCGGCAGACTCCATAAAGCTGAGACGACTTGGGTTGGCTAATAACAATCTGACTCGAGAAGGGCTGGAGTATGTTGTCCGTTATCTCCAAAGTGGCAACTGCGAGGGCGTGGACCTTGGTGGGAATGATTTGCATGAACATCTGGATCTGCTAGCGGATGCCATGGATTCTCAAAACCGTCTAATGGCGCTGAGTTTGGCGGATTGTTCGTTGACACCGGCGACGATCTCTCCTCTGCTTCAGGCACTCCCGACACTCCCTGTCTTGCGATTCATCGACTTTTCACATAATCCGGCTCTATTCGCCATGCAGCCTGACTCGTTATGCATGCTCAGGCGATGTCTCCCAAAGATGGCTGCGTTGAAGCGCATACATCTAGCAGACGTGGATCTTTCCCCGGATCATGCAATCGCTATTGCAGAAATATTACCTGAGTGTCCGAGTCTGGCCCATTTAAATATCCTAGAGAACCCGAGAATTGCGAGTCTAGGTTCATCTCAAGATCCAGCCGATCAAGAGGAGGCATGCGCCGTTTATGCCTCTTTGATGGCGGCCGTTCGTGTTTCACACACCCTGATTGCAGTGGATATCGAAGTCCCCAGTGCCGAGAGTAATGAAGTTGTGAGAGCATTGGCCTCTCAGATCGTGGCGTATTCGCTGAGAAATATGGGCGCTATTGAGGAGCTTAGCGACTCGAGCCAAGTTCAACAACGCCCAGAGGTCCCGATTCCTGAAGTGTTGCAACATCTCGTGGGACATTCAGGCCCTGGACAACCCACCGAGGATGAACCTGCGCCTAACGAAGACTACGTTATAGGAGGATCAGGTGTGGTCAAGGCGCTTGGAGTTTGCCTTGGCAATCTTGAGCGGTACACTGAAATTGGAGGGTCAAGGCCCAGCAGCGGTCGGTCAACCCCCGTTCCGCACGTTTCTACGTCTGTCAATAGGAACAAGAAGGCGCGAGACATGTCAAAGAATCTACTCGGGTCTGCGCGCAACATCAAAGCCAGAATTGAGATTTCGCTTATTCGGGAGGATAGGGCTGGCAATGATGCCAACTATCGTAAGTTATATCTCTTTTTTTGGGGGACTTTTTCGTCTTCCATTTTACATTGAAAATCTCTAACATACGTAAAACTTAGGACGGCTGCAATTCCTTGATCAAACGCTGCAGAAGATCATCACACGGTTTGAAGAGGAGTTTCCCGAGTGCCGCGTACATGCAGACAGAGAAGCGGAAGAAGCATCATCGCAGCAGGACATTGATTACAGTCACGGCCCAACAGAAGCAGTCGACAATTCTGCGTATACTCCCGATCTTGCTACTGCCGAGGACGACGAGGCGGACCCATTCGCCATCCGACTGTCGCGCAGAGGCTCCAACACTTCTCTGCACTCGCGAGCATTGACGTCAGAAGAAGGGCGTTTCCACCGAATCAGCCAGAACCTGAGGAGAGATTTCCTCAACCCGTCTCTCATTTCGCACGAAAACGGTGACGATGCTGCAGTATCTGGAGACGACTCGCATCTCAACGCGCTTCGGGAGAAATTGGAGAATTTGAAGGGCGACGAAACGCAGACTCACGTGGAGAGTGTGGGAGCGGACAAGGCTTTCCACGAGCTGGGGTCTACTATGGAGGAGCTGTGGATCATTCAGCAGCAAGACCAGGATGCGTTTGAGAAGTGGAAGCAGAGCCAAATTGCTGCTCAGATCAACGCCGGCCTGCGACCGCGTCCGCAGCCTCAGCCTCAGCCTCAGTCTCAGCCTCAGTCTCAGTCTCAAGCTCAGGCGAACGGGGCAAATCATTCTTAAAACCACGCAACGAGCATCTTTTTGGTTTTTCTTTTTTTCGCTCTTTCATTCTTTCTGATGCTATTTAGCGTGGTTGCTTTCATTGTCCTGTTCTGTATTGTATTCTTCGCTATCTGATGAGACATGACCAATGTATGTTTGTCCTGGCGTTAGGGTTGTACATACCAGCCACTCGTTTGAGCTACCCTTAGCCACTGAATTTGCAACTGTGTCTTGTATTTATTGGTAATATATGTACCATAATGTACACAACTGTTGATATTCTACCTATGCCTACGTTGGATTGTATGATATTATGGAATCCGGGGTCCCCGCTGCTAAGAAAGTGTTACTATCAGACTCGTATATATAATCTCGACAGAGAAAACAGGAACACTTATTAAATGCAACTTCTTGCGAGAACGGAGGCATAGTTAGCTGTGGTTACGTAGACTGTGTAGATCGGGGTTGGAGGTAACTATCCTAACTTCCTCGGCAGTGCACTTCACATGCCAGCCGGAGAAACACCACAACTACCTACAACATCTACCTACAACATCTACCTACAACATCTACAGCTTCTTCTATCTATAACATCCACGACTCACTCACCACTAATCATTCGCGATCAGGCCCATGAATCTGTGACCATGGTCCTTGCCCTATCCTCCCCCAACACCTGAAGGCATCCATCCCTACCTACCTACACGACGTCATTGCCAAAATAAAAAAGGATGGCCGCGCAATCGAAAATGCGTCTCCCCGAGCGCGCAATCAGTCGCGCTCTCTCGCAGCTAGCAGGCCAATACATCAAACACCGCACGCGAGTCTCTCGCGCCGTCTATCTGGCACTCTTTCTCGCGCTCGCAAAACGAGTCCACAACACTATCGGGGAGCAGAAGGCGGCGTCGCGGCGGCGACAACAAGCCGAAATACGAGGAGGAGAGCGGCCGGGAACAAGTAGTCTTGATACTCCTAATCCGGACAGTAGGGGAAGTACTACTGCGGCAGGCAGGAAGAGGGCGGAATTAAACCTCGAGTTTCTGAGGAGTCTGTTGCGGTTGCTACGAATTGTGATTCCGGGGTGGCGGAGTAAAGAGTTTCGATTGCTGCTAAGTCATAGTGTGTTCTTGGTGCTGCGGACTATTCTCAGCATCTACGTTGCGGAGTTGGATGGGAGGGTGGCGAGTAATCTAGTGCGAGGGAAACGGAGGGAGTTCTTGTCTACTCTTGCGTGGTGGATGGTGGTGGCTGTTCCGGCAACGTTTACGAATTCCATGGTAAGATTCTTATCTTCATGTTAAACATATGGGTTTGACTCGAAAGAGAAAGGAAGGGGAAGAAAAGCTAACGATGTAAAAGCTTTCTTACCATCAATGTCGGCTCGCGCTGCAGTATCGAAAACGTCTTACGGACCATGTCCATGACAAATACCTGTCCAATATGACATTCTATGCTCTTTCGGCGCTGGACGACCGAATCAAAAACCCAGATCAGATGGTCACGGTAGACATATCCAGATTCTCAGACAGCTTAGCAGAGCTGTACTCGAATCTGGCAAAGCCGGTCCTGGACATGGTTCTCTACAACTACCAGCTGTCAAAGAACGTGGGCATGGAAGGCCTGTTCATTATGAGTCTTCTGGTCCAGCTATCGGCAAACATGATGCGCGCATTGACGCCTCCGTTCGGGAAATACGTTGCCGACGAAGCACGCCTAGAAGGCGAGTTTAGGTTTCAGCATACACGATTAATAGATTATAGCGAAGAGGTTGCTCTCTACCACGGCCATGAGGCTGAGAAGGATAACCTTGACAAGAGCTACTTTACGCTCATAAAGCACGTCAACCGCATTCTTCGGCGGCGTCTGTACCATGGATTCATGGAGGATTTTGTGATCAAATATTTCTGGGGCGCCCTGGGACTGATGCTGTGCAGTGTTCCGGTATTCTTCAAGATCCCAGAACAGATCAGCAAGACTATGGGAGACCGGACAGAAAGTGAGTACCACTATAAATCACCATCGCCAATCAATGATATCAAAACTAAATTAATTAATCATATAGGCTTCGTCACTAACCGACGCCTGCTACTCTCCTCATCCGATGCATTCGGTCGCGTCATGTTCTCTTACAAGGAAGTCTCAGAACTCGCCGGCCACACAGCCCGAGTCTCATCTCTGCTCGACGTCATGGACGACGTCGCAGCCGGAAGATTTGAGAAGAAGCTTGTATCGTCAGCATCAACGGACGAAAACGCAGCCGTCCTCGCCGGCCGAGGAACAGTCACCGAAAGCCCCTCCATCGAATTCACCGACGTCCCCATCGTGTCACCCAACGGAGACGTTCTCGTCCGGAAACTCTCCTTCAGCGTGCACCCAGGCGAACACTTGCTAATCGTAGGTCCCAACGGATGCGGCAAGTCGTCCCTATTCCGAATCCTGGGCGGCCTCTGGCCCGTGTACGGCGGCACAGTGAAAAAGCCCCGTTTCGACGACATCTTCTACATCCCGCAACGCCCATATCTATCCCGCGGATCCCTGCGGCAGCAGGTAACATACCCAGACGACGTGAAAGAAATGCGAGCGCGTAACGTCACCGATGCCGATCTATACGATATCCTCTCCATCCTCGAGATCGCGCACATCGTTGACGACCGCCACGACCGCGGCGGCTGGGACGCAGAGGAAGAATGGCGCGATGTTCTCTCCGCCGGTCTCCAGCAACGAATCGCCATGGCGCGTTTGTTCTATCACAGACCCCACTATGCGATTCTGGACGAGTGCACGTCCTCGGTGACCCTGGAGATTGAGAAGGTCATGTACGAGACCGCCAAGAGGTTGGGTATTACCTTGATGACTGTGTCACATCGGCGGAGTCTGTGGCAGTATCATGTGAATATTTTGCAGTTTGATGGGCAGGGTGGGTATATATTTACGCGTCTGGATTGGGAGAAGAGGCTGAAACTGGAAGAGTATGATCCCCCCTTTCCCCTTCTTTACTTAGTTTGCAGATAGGGAGAGTAGCGTTGCTAACGTGCGATTTGTAGTGAGAAAGAGGATCTTGATCTGCAACTGCGCGCCGTGCCGGATATTGAGAGACGTATCGCTGAGCTCTCGGCGAGTTGATTAATCTTATCGGCTATGTATAAAACCACGCTGTCTGAATGGACTTCTTCGACGATGTCAGGGCAAAGAAGAGGAGCATATAGATCTACTCTCGCACCTACGAACAGACCTACCTAGGTACCTAACTAGCCTAGGAGTCTAGGATCTCAATGAACAATTAAGATCCGAGCTTTCTAATGTATAAACATCATATTATCTTGTATGTATGTATACTTAACAGTAATATATATGCAGTCATATGTATATCTTGACCGAATCCATGCAGCCCGGCTATTTACTCGACGATTCATCCCCAACCTCCTCTTCTGTCTCAATAGGCGTATGTTCAGCTAATACCTCTACCTCTCCTTCCTCCTGCTGACGCTGCACCTGTCCAAGCGGCGACTTGGGCGGCGCATCGGCAATCGACGGGACAGTAGTAATAATATCTAGAGAGCCTTTCCGACTGGATGATGATTCGTGGTCTGATTCATTGTTATAATTGTTAGTAGTAGTAGTATTATTATTATTTCGATGCTCCTTCTTGAGGAGCACGCTGCTCCATCTCTTTGTTCGGCGGCTTATACTTCGGCTGAGATTTGTGGTGGTGGTGGAATCTTCGCTGCCGCGGCGGGAAGATGATGAGGATGGCTCGTCTCGATTAGTATTATAATTATTGGTATGGGTATTGGTATTGGTATCGCCAGAGCTCTTCTCGCTCGGTAGGCCGGTTTCGGATGATACTGATGCGGTAGCTGATGACGAACTTGGCATTGTTGCTGTGGGTGATGTTGATGTATTAGGGCTAGTGGTGCTTCTCCGATCTTGCCATTCCTTGCGTCGCTCGCTGGCCCAGGCACCCCATGAACTGATATAAGCGCCTGCTCTTTGCCCGGCCGTGTTTGCTGCTGCTTGCGCCTGGCTGACATCGACAGATGGTGATCGACGGCTATGTCCGAACCATGAAAATGATGAATTCGTCTCGGCCGAAGAACCGGAGGTGGTAGCAGTAACACTAGTGGGAGAGGCTATAGGTTGGAGAGATTCGCCACTGAGGCTTTTCTCGTCTGAAGATGCTCGCTCCATTGCTCGCTCTTCGTTTCTTTTGCGTTGCGCTTCTCGTAGTGCTTCGATATCCGCCCAGAAACTGTTAAATGCGTTGCTCACTTTCTTCTGGCCCGTGACTAGCGTCTTGTTGAGCGCTTCGCGACCCTCGCGCACCCGTTCGTCCAGATGCAGTTCTGACACTTGCTGTGCCAGTCGTCGCTGGATATCATCTATCGTCAGTCCGCCGGCGCAAGGGTGTCGAGGCTCAACGACAGAGAAAAGCATTGCGTCAGATGTTAATCGATGAAACAAGGCGTAATTTCGGGTCGTCTGCCAGTGCGCGACAAAGTCTTGGTTGAAGTCCAGCGTTGGGTCGGCTTCTGTATCGGCTGGCTGTGTCTTATTACTCTTTGATTCGCTCGCTCTCACCGGGGATGAAGGCTGGACATGTTGTCGATGGTTTGTGCATGACAGTAAAGCTAGCAGATACTCTTCAAATTGCAGTCGGATAAATTCCTCGGAGCCCACGTAGCCGTGAGTTTTCGGTTGTTCAGGGTGCGATGGGTCCCAGGTCTCGTTGATAGTCTGCGTGAGAAAATCGATCCATCGTCTATCTGCTGCAGTCAAAGCCAGTGCGATCCGCAATGCAGGAGAATGTATGCTGATGACACCTTCGTCGAGCTGTATATTTTATACGTAAGCTATTCATTCATCTCATATGTGAGAAGATAGGGCCATTCGTACATTAATCAGAATGTCGCTATAACGATCTTTCTGCTGCAGTAGCAAGGAATTCGTCGATCCGACTACATATGACTTCGTTCCGTGATCGGCCAAAAGATCTAACTGCTGCAATGGCGTGTAAGGCCCGAAAATGCTCCCCTGGTGATAGTATCAGCAAAGCAAGGTGAAAATATCATGATCTGCAACGAGCTCTCACTTTGCCGAAAAGCTGCAATGGCAACCCCATATACGCCAGTACTAAAATACCGGCCCATCAGCAAATCTCACGAAGTTATGGGGGATATTAATTTCCGAAACATACAGGAACTCCGTTCACTCGTCTTAAGCGATGTAGCCTTTTCAGTATTTTCAGCATACGAATCAAACGCTGGGTCAGCGCAATCCTGTAAACTGCCAAGTAGCCCGGGTATCAAAGATAGCAAGGAAAATTGTATCATGCATAGACGCTCGCATCGGGAGCCAAAGAATAACATCTTTTTGTTGTTAGCGACTCTCCTTGGATTTGCAGTTCGGGATATACCTTTGGCTGCAAAAGTAGACATTTAAATAGAACGAGAGTTTGCGACTTGAACTGGTGGATCATCTCTCGCAATGACAGTCCTTTTCATTCCCATTAGCAAATTGTTCAACTCCGAATAAGCCAGAGGTTTCATACCGTGATAAGTGTCCTTGTGAGCATCTTCATTCTTCAGACTCGCAATCAAACTCTCGCGAAATTTCTAGCAACCGATGAGTAACCAATCCCACTCATACATGCATCTAAATATTTTGAATGCGCATGCGACGGACCTTCAAAATATCCACATCTGAAAAGTCCCTATGACGAACGGAAGACTCAGCAAAAACAACTCTCCTTATAGTATATCCACTCCCCAATCTATGTAGTGAAAGTAGTGGCAGTGGCAGTGGCAATGACAGTGGTGTATTTATCCATACCGTTGCGCAAACCATGCCGACGTTACCATGGACAACTTCTCCCTCAACCTCCCAAAATGCTGAGGACCATCGGACACAACCACCACCGCCTTCTGGACCGTCGATCGAGTGACTTCGGGCGAGCGATTGAGTAACGAGCTAGCAGCAATCTGCCTTGTGCACGATATACCGAACAGAGATGTCGCATTCTGAGTCAAGGTCGCTTCACGACGGAGGGTGAAATAGGAGAAGTCTTCCGTGGAGCTTGTCTATTTGTTAGTCCTGATTCTAGATATATATATATAATATATATATTATACGAGAGCAACGCCAAGAATATCTATCCCGCCGTCCTTTGTGCGAGACTCACGCATGTGCGCCATCTGACAATGCCATGAATGGCAGCAATGACCAATCATTTTCCACGGCCGGATTGGTCCCCTCGTCGGCAAAGCATAGCTCTATCTCGGGGCCTCTGAAAAATACGTTAGCGACACGTGACATGTTGAATTGACGTCGTGCGTGAGGCGCAAGAGATGAGGAAGAGTAGGAAATGGAACGAGCACTGACCTTGCATGATGAAAATCTATAACCAGGACAATCGGATTCTGGCGCGCAGTAGCCTGGGTCATTCTTGAGACGAAATAACAAAGATTGCAGTTTGTCAGTGAGGTATCGGGATGGCGATGGCGTTTATCCGTTTATGTGAGGTCTTCTTGGTCCAAACTATAACGCAACCCATGTATTCCGTCTTCCGTGAATCGAATGGAGGTGAGCGAATCATATATTCATAATGACGAACCTGTCGTGGTTATTTGGGGTTTCGAATATTTTTGCTTGTTATTTACTTAGCCCAAGTTCACTAGTTCGTGCTGATGTCAAGTTGAAGGTGAGGAAGCTGAGCACGGGCCGCCGTGCCGCTGATTGGACCACGGCCGAAGGCGGTGTGCGCTCGGATTTGCGGGGATTGAGAGTAAGAAGAGAGAAGAGAGAAGAGAGAAGAAACAAACTTGGACTTCACAAAGTAATACGTATTATTATTTACATCAAAAAATCTCTATGTGGAGGCAAGCAAGAAAAGTAACAGGAACTCTTTCCTTGACCAAATGGTCGCCGATCATCAAGACAACAAGGATCTGGTTACCATAAGAAAAAAGTCAGGGGCCGTCGATTAAGACGGTTATATCTCCTGTATGTTTCTATGTTCTGTCCATATTTGACCCCGGTGGACGAATCCATGAACCCATGACGCGAACGTGAACGTGAAAGTGGAAGTGGAAGTGGAAGTGAAAGTGAAAGGGTGACTGGCATTGGTATAAGAGATGTGTTGCTGGCCGCATGTCGGGTGTATGCAAAGAGATAAAAAGGCGCCCTAAAACGTAAGACAAGGTCTCAATAAACGCAAAACGTCATGGCGTCTTCCTTATACATATATGTAATGGATCGCTTCGCATCTCGGCGTATTCAAAGACGAGGCAATGGCTTTGGATCGAGTGGCTCCGCCGCACTATTGCAATCCAGCTTGCGCCGGATCGGCAGCTTGGTCAATGTTATGGTAATCTAGAATTTCCGAGTACCTGGGTGTAAAGTTAGTTAGCGACGCATCGGAAATAAAGCGCTGGGAAAAAACTGTGCATACATCATAATCTTCCAGGTATCTACTGGCAAGTCGGCATCGTTAAATGACCAATCGAACTTTTCTTCGGCGACTGGCTCGTCGGTGGGGTCGTGGTAAGGAGATAGATATTCATGGGCAAGCGCATCCCCAGCCGTGATGCGCTTCTTCGGATCGAAGACAAGCATCCTCTCGAGCAAATCGACGGCTAATATTTCGTGAGTGTCTGTCTTGATGCTAATTCCTTAGACAAGGACATACCTGATGGATCGGCGTTCTTGAACTTGCTAGCAAGTGGTTGCCGTTCTCGCTTTGGAAGAGATTGAACAAATCGGAGAGTCTAGGCGAAGGTCAGCGTTTCTCTTCTGAAATGGGCACATTCATAACGCGGCCGGTACGCACATTTTCACTGCAGATGGTTTTGATGACATCATCAGGAGGGGTGCCTAGGAGTTCGGTGATGATGGAGAACTGATTGACATGGTCTTTGCCCGGGAAGAGAGGCTTTCCGTCGAGCATTTCGGCGAATATGCACCCGGCACTCCAGATATCAACTTCGACATCGTATTTCTGCCATGTAAGCATGATCTCGGGCGCGCGATAGTATCTCGTCGACACGTATCCGGTCATCTGTGGGTCCTGAATTCGGGCTAGACCAAAATCGCATATCTTCAAATCGCAATTTTCATTAATAAGGATATTACTTGGTTTTAGATCACGGTGGACGACACCTGCGGAGTGAACGTATTTCAAGCCGCGCTGTGATTGTTAGCAGACAATTTACAGATTTGAAATACCGTGCGACACGTACTAAAATTTGATAGAGAAAGTACTGGATGAATTGTTTCTCAAGGGGCCGCGAGGTGAGGAGTCGGTGCAAGTCAGTGCCCAGCAGTTCGGTAACAAAGTAGCTAGAAGTCGGAAATCGTTCAGTCAAGATCCTGCCTCGGCGAGGCTAAGTTAACATACATATCTTCCAACGGCGAGATGAAAATATCGCTGAGGCTAATAACCTGACGTGAAAAGTCAATATCTTCTGTTGACGAAAAAAGAAAAAGTGGAGGTTTCTCACATTCTCATGTCGTAGATGCTTGAGCAGCTTGAGTTCTCGATATGTACGCTTGGAGAGCACCGGAGTACTGAACGGCTTCATAATTTTCTTAACGGCGACGGGTTGGCCGGTCAATTGGTCTCTCGCCGAACTTATTTCGAAGTCAATATCTAGTCGCAGTGCAAAAAACATCATGCCACATGAACATACCACACCAGGCCAAATGCACCCATTCCCACAGGCTGGAGATCAGTGTATCTACCAATTGGTCAGTTTTTATTTTTTGGTTGTTGTTTCTTTCGTCGCAACAGCGGACGCAGTGGAGCAAATGCGCACCGGCTGGTGATCTCGAAGGTTGTGCCAAAGATCTGGGCACGCACGAACTCTGCCATGATGGGCGCGTTGGTGATGCGGCGAGACTGGAGAATCGATGTTTCCTGCTGTACTGTACACACACGCAATCTCTCGTTTGGAGATTCTCTGTTGGCTCTTCTTGCTCCCTGCGCGTGTGTGTATATGGTTCAGATAAAAGCGAAAGTAGCGGGGCAGGCGCAGTGATTGGCAGCGGTTCAGACTGACGGGAAGAAGAAAGAAGTTGAAGAGTGAAGGAGGAAGAGAAAGAGAAAGTGACGGGTTGACAAGGAGGAAGGTGGTAATGGTGGTGGTGGGGGGATGTGGACGAGAGGGGGAAGGTGCGGTTGCCGCAAGACTCGAGCACGGCAAGCGGGTTCTGGTTTTGGGCCCAGCGAGGAAGAAAGCCGCTTCCCAGGAAGCAGCAAGAATGACGTTGTTTGCCCGACCCAATGCGGTTTAGCCCCCGGAAAAGTCGAGCCAGCGTGGGTCCCCAGGCACCGCCGCGGTGCGTGATTGGCTGGGCGCTTGGAAGTCGAGACTACATCGATTTCGTCTCCAGCAGTGCATCAATTCCATCGCTTCGCCGGTTGAATGTCTATTCATAACGGGACGTGGATGTATCAATGACAAGAGCAATCAGCACTGGAATCATGAATGGCCCAAAGAAGAAGCTAAAAGTAGACGAGCATTGCAATCTTGCGACCCCGATTCGGCAGGTCTGTGCTCGTCTACGTTTCACAGCAGTTCATCACGTTCAGTGTTCACTGTTCAGTGTTGACTGTTCACAGCATGACCATACCATGGAGTCGACGAAGTCCCATCTTACGAACGCTGTCAATGGCTGCCATTCAACAGCATCGGCTTCATATCTACTATGGAGTAAACTCAATTCGCTAGCTCGTGCTTGCTAAGCCGCCTGGTGATTACATCATCACTTTGCGTGTTTTGTCATGTGACTTGTGGATGAATCAGCACTTTTGCCTTAACGTAATCAGACACCGAGCGGCGCTGGACACCGAGCGGCGCAAAAATACCTCCAAAACGGCGCACCACCACAGAT